>JBBPTA010000576.1:0-12330 GCA_038093915.1 Boletellus aff. emodensis | reverse complement strand
GTTCCCCGATGCCATCACCCTTGGCTGGTTTTCCGCCATCATTCCACCCACACCTTGTATCGGATGGTCGGATCCGACAGAGACATGTCGCCAGGGTTGGACGGTTGATACCGTCTTCGAGTCCTCTCGGCTTTGAGCGTGGTCCAGACGGGGCGGAGAGTGGTAGTCAAGATGGGGATATTGAAGATGAGGTGGACTCGGAGGAAGAAACGATTTTGAGACTGCGGAGGACTAGCATCGGGATGGCGAAGCATACTCCCGAGTACCATTCGATCGGCGTGCAAACAGACCCAAGAGACTTGCGTGAGGAGGCAACAACAATCGTATCCGCGACGGGTGAAGTAGAGAATCGCGTTAGACACGGGCTGCCGACATCAATTTCCCCTCTGTTGTCTCCCCCCATAGTCAATTCTCACCGTCAGCTGTCGCCCTCCAACACACGTGACCAGAGAGGATCGGTGTTGGGCAACACTAGTGACATAAGCCTGTCCGCCGTGTCTCCAGTCGGCAACCCTCCACTCACCCATATCCGTAAAGGATCCCGAGTGTGGGATGCAGCTCGTGGTGTTGAAGCTTTTAAGCGAGGATCCGAAGAAATCCTTGCAAAGTTTATGAAGGCTGGTTCCCGGAAAGAACGTGCGTGAACGACTCGCATCTGGGCGTTTATCCTGATCTCTTGTCCATAGCACCCACTTGATGCTATGAGCTTCATGATCGCCATCTTTAAGGACATCTTGTATTACTCTTACCGTTTGCGGATTTTGCGGATTATGCTCGTTGCAGAGTCATGGACTTTTTATGTCGCCAGAATTACTTCGTCGATGCCCGTCGTAGGACAGTGGGCGCGCTTCCGAGTGTGCACGATAGTATGTTGTGCGACTCGGGTAGTACAAGTCAAACAAACACGTAGGCACTATATTTTGATTAAGTTGTACCCAGACATCGTGATGATCCGGGAAGACTGGCTGGAATCAAGTTTTCTACGAGCGCGAGACGGCCGCCGAGTTGGCCCCGCGCCACTGAGTGCACCCTGCTGAAATTCTAGCCCAGTCCTTATCTCTCTCGACCGCCGCATCAGAAAGTCGGATCCCGGAGTCTGCTATTCCCCCACTACCATACATTTATGGTCCCATCAAGCGTTACTCACCGACCTCTGACCCTGTCGGCTATGTATCCCTTTCTGCCAGCATCGTACAGTCCAACCCACACTAGCCAGTTTGAGTGGGGCGCTGACATTTAGTGCCAAAGTTTCAACTCCGAGTCGCAGGTCAGCTGGCCATGTCACCCGAATAGGATGTCATGCAGTGCGCCCCTGTGGACTATAATAACCACCGACCCCATCATGGGTCAGGCATTGATCAAGCTGCGTGTCCGCTGATCATGGTGAGCCAAAGGCACATGCATTTTCCGCTGGCTTACCCCCCTCCAGTCATCTTTTTTCGGTCTCGCCGAGCAAGCCCTCTCTGCAGCCTCGGGTGGTGGCAGATCGTCCGCGCCCCAGGGTAAGGTCTTCGCTTATCGCTGCCTCAACCTGGTCGCTGATCGATGGCGATGTACGACGATTAGATGATGATTCTTACAACGCTGATGGGCCTGGCTACGGTAATGCCCCTCGCTATGGACAGCAACCACGGGGCAGTTGTGAGTGCTGCGCTCTACTTGATGCGTCACAGTTCATGACGACGAGTCGATACCCGCAGACGACACGGATGCCGTACTGTCTCACGCAGACGACGGGAACGAAGAAAACAGGGGATACGTTAGAAACGCCATCCAACATGTCCATGACAATCCTGTACGGACGATCCCTTCTTATCTGATGCCAATCCGATCTCAGCGATGCCCCTTTTTCCCACAGGATCAGCATCAGGAGCAGGTGAGCGAGGGCGACTTGTCCAAGTATGGCCCCGTGATCTTTAAAGTATTTCCGGCACGCATGTCTTCGTGACATTGGCTAATCGGATGAGCAGGCCCTTTCTTCTGTCTCTTCAAAGTCTGGACTTGACATCGGCTCACTCGTATCGGGCGGCCTGGGAGAGGGCGGGGGAAACCAGCTCTTGGGTCATGTCATAAAAGAGGCGAGCGGTACCTTTGGAAGCGGAGGTGGAGGTGGTCAAGACAAGCAAGGCTTCGTGAACGGCGCCGCATTGACTCTCACAAAGCTTGTGGCGCAAAAGCAGCTTTCTGCTTTCACTGGGGGGTCCAACAGCGGAGGACTTGGTGCACTTGAGATTGGCAAATCGGTGAGCGTCATCACTACTTTTCTGGTGTCCATTTTCCTAACAGATTCTAGTTTCTCCAGAGCAGATTTGGCTGAAATGTTATCCTGACCTCGATGTATATTATCTTTGCACGAAGGCGAATTTGTGGTAGCGAAATGAGACTGACTCACGAAATTGTCGAGAAAGGACAAGCAACCCCTAACCATGATCCTGGGAGCCACAAAACGAAAGTGACGCATTTGGGGAACAATGGGGTGTTTGTCCGTGTTTGATTCGTACCATAATTGAAGGCTGCGTTGAATTAAACTGCTTGCACTACTCTCCTACATGGCGTTGCTTCAAGACAACCTCTCGCC
Source organism: Boletellus aff. emodensis (assembly GCA_038093915.1). Taxonomy (NCBI): domain Eukaryota; kingdom Fungi; phylum Basidiomycota; class Agaricomycetes; order Boletales; family Boletaceae; genus Boletellus; species Boletellus aff. emodensis. Next base: position 9,752 of record JBBPTA010000576.1, on the reverse strand, counting down.
GGCTATGCCTCACAACGATGTTGGTTGTGGAACAATTTTTGAGTCCCCCAGCGATCAATTCCGTTCAGATCATATTGCTTCGTGCTTTCTTGGGCTCGAGAAATTAAACCAAGAGCTCAAGAGCAAACTTCGTGACGATTTCATGAACATCCTCAACGGCATGGGCAGTATTAGCCTCTCTTCTACTCCACAGTCTGCATCCCCTTCTCCCACACCTCCGTCGCGTCCATCACGTCTCGTCCATGATACCTCCTTCATTATCGAGGCGCATTCTTGGCTTCTCGAAAACATTGCGAACCCTTACCCATCTTCGTCGCTTAAAACATCCCTATCGCGTCGGCATAGCTGCGCCCTCTCCTCGGTTAACACGTGGTTCGTTAATGCACGAAGACGAATAGGTTGGACGGCGCTGTGTCGCGACTATTTCAACAACTGCCGGGCAGATACTCTCAAGGCCGCGTACCGTGCTTTTATCAAGGAGGATCCAAATCGCCAGTTACCACCGGACGTTGTTCATGCCTTCGTCAGTGTACAAGTAGCGGCCGAAGAGCTCTACTCATCAACTCTGGCTAAGAGTGCCCTTGCTAGCGATCTTGACACGATTGCAAAGGATGTATCAAAACAAGAGACCGTACTTGTACACGAGCAGGAATGTCTTACGGCCGAACGAACGGGAGAACCCTCAAAGGCATCGGATGTAAGCATGCGGAACCAGCCGTTGGAGGCGCGAAACTGTTATCCGTCTCCCGATAGTTCGCCCTCTTCATTCCCGATACCCATTCTCAACGAATCCTTCACGGACGAAGGTGAGGATAACGAAGATATTTCACCTCCAACTCTGGCTGGTCGTAAAAGGCGTTTGTCCTTTTCGGAGTGCCGCACCCCAGCGTTCGAGCCAACCACGAGGTTCGCGAAACGTCCTCGGTAGGCTGGTCCTTCATGTGTTTTCTCTCACTTCCTAATCCTGTAATCTTCCCCAGTTGTTCATCCTCTGTCAATGCCTATCTGCCGTCTCCAACAACGAGCGCAGACGAATTTTCAGAGAATGATCAGATGTTGTCTTCTGTCCCGACCTCCCAGGGCTTTAGCCCTAAAGCACACGAACGACATCTTTCTAATGCAGACGCTGTCGGGATGCCGAAGGGGCCGCAGGATTCAAAAGCCAAATTATGCCTTCACACCGTTTCAGATCCGCTCCCACCTTCCAGAATGGAAAGCGAACAATCAATTGATGAATGGTTTAAAGTCAACTTTGACGCTCTATTCGTCCTCCCACCGCCAGCCGATGTCGGCGAACCTGACCTTTCGACGCAATGGGAAGTTGAGTTATTCAATAACTATATATTACCTAAAAACCCTCAGGAGACTCTTACCCCTCGTGAGTCCTTGTTTTTCTTTTGTTGCTGTAGCGGACGTTCGACACTTTACTAGCCATTCAAAACTACCAAATATCGACATCTAATGATTTGTCTGCGCTTGACGACCTTCTGCAATCTCTCGAAAGTGATGGATTTGTCGCACCACTAGAGACAGTGCATTTGCCAATAACGGATCCTGTTCCTGGCCCCGTGTCTTACGACCTATCGCTACTGCCGGATCTTTCACAGTCTATTGATTGGACCACACTTCTCAGTGGCTCCTCAGGGTCTATAAGCGATCCCACATTTTCTCAGTCCTATGTCACCTCTTTACTGCCGAAGATCGATTTCTCTATTTTACAGCTTCCGCAGGCATGGACTGCAGTTGTTTCATGAGTTACCTGAATACAATACTATCCTTGGAAGTTGGGAGGCATCGGGTCTGTGGGCTCTCACCGCATTATCGTGCGTTTTACAGTGATTTTGCAAGGGAGTTGTCAGCATTATCATATATCCTTATTACTACATATTGGGCACTTTGTATCCTATCATGATCACCGGTACATCGCTTCACGACCGAGTCCGAGTCGACCTCCAGCCGGCTGTCTCAAACATAGAACTTCAGGCCGCTAGCGTGTACGACTGTGGCAAGTGTTAACCTACATCTTCTCTGGATCCTCTATTAAAATCCCGTAATCTCCTTGCCTGGACCTGCTCTTTCATTGATATGTGTGTCCCCAATGACTTCTATGATAGTATCTGAGAAGTTGTCATGGTCTATCCAATTGCTGTCTCATTACAATACCAAGCCAGGCCCAGAACATGGACAAATACAGTGACTCCCAAAACTGTTCCAATTGGAACAGTTTTGGGAGTCACTGTATGATCCTGAAAACATAAGAGCTTCAAGTGTGTGATGCTCTGTGATGAAACTGACTGGGTATTCATTGTGTGACTGTGCTGGCATGCAGTGGTGAAAGAGACAGGAACACAAACAAAAAGAGTCAATGCCAGATGTAAAGTCTCTATGGGTGTGACATTTCACATAACTTGTCTTGAAATCACAAGACAAAGACTTGTTTTCAGGCAGATCTTGAGACATAGAAAACAGGCAGAAAACTTATTGTTTTGATCACTATACAGTCATCCACCTTCATTTGCAACAGGAAATTTGTGTGGGCTCTCACACCACAACAACAGCAAATTTATGAGATCCAATGACACAGTACCCTTTGTAAATATATAAATAGTTGATTGACATATTATGGGCCCCATCAGGAGGGATACAGTGAGGTGCAAAACTGTCACAACTCAGACAAATCATTTATGTGTATATCTTTATTTATGCAACAAATAAACATCAACTATCCTTCTATTCAACTGAGATCTTGCTATCCATAGCAAAAGGTGCAAAGCTGTTACAATGATACCTTTGTACAAAAGTGAATGTATCTCTCTACTCCATGAGCCAAATCACATGATCCAAGGACTGTTCTGTAGCCAGGAATTAGTAATTCCCACACTCCCACCAATACTAAGTGAAATTCCCACACACTCAAATGCTACATCATGTACACTACAAAAGTACCAAACATTGTAACGGTTTTGCACCTCACTGTATGTAACAATGGCTGCACATGTAGTGTTTGAGATGCTATCATGCTCACACCACCATTTGCAACAGACCAAAAATAGTATATCAACATCTGCATTATGTTGATCTGTATCTAGCCATTGTGGCTGACTATCTTCAATTCCACTCCCACAGAGTCCCACCATCATCTTTGCCTGAGCTGCCATCAGACACTCACTTCTGCACATGATTTAATTTTCTGTCACACCTCTCTTGCTTGTTTTTCTCTATTTTTCCTAGTCTTAGAATATGTGTGACCTATTGTTTGGCTAAGGAATGATGATCCAGACACTGTTTTCAAGCACCCTTATCTGACTTCCATTTTAGGAATATTATTACCATAACTGTGTGATAAGATGACAAAAAGACATGCTTCACTGGCATCTTCATGGCAAAACAATACTGCATGTCTCCTTGGGATTTATATGCCAAATGGAAACATCATTGTCACCTCTATGTGTCCACCAGGTGCTTCTGCACTTGAAATCCTAATTTACACCAAATCAGAGCAATGAATGACAATTTAGCCATATTCTATCCCAAGAACAGTGCATCACACAGGAACTATCAACTATTGTACATACACTGTATCTAATGTACAATAGTGAGTCCTAATGCTCCAGCAACAATTGTGCAAAGTTGTACAGCAGAATGCGCCAATTTATGAAGGTGTCGCAAACGGCGGTGGCGTCGCAAACGACGGTGGATGACTGTACGTGATTGACTCTAAAAAAAGGTTGTGTGCCACGTTTGAATTAAATGCCCAAAACAAGTGAGGAGGACCGAAGTAACAGAGGTAGGGAGGGTTGGGAGAGCGACTCAGAAGAGAGAGAGGGTGGCAATGGTGGTAAGCCAAAGCGAGGCCGACAATGAGTCGGGATGAGGTCGGAGCGCGAGCACAAGTACGGCCAGCTAGCAGATAGCGAGCGCGCCGAGTACCAGTCATTGATCGTGACGGCAAAGCGAGAGGGCGGAATGAGGCGGGAGTGAGGGCATTTGAGAAACGATGGCAATGGCATAGTGATAGCGACGGCGACGATGAGAGGGTGGGACGAAGATAGGGTATACCCGTTAGAACCTGTCTGAATAAACAACCCGATCTCTAGTACTACATCCTAGTTCATTGCCCAGTTCGAAGCTTCCCCAGGAGTTTGGGAACTTGGCGCAAGGGCGCCGCTACCACAGCTGGCGCTGCCGTTGCGAATGGTTCCTTAACCGTCCGTCTCGTGGGAAAATCGCGTATGACGTTTAAGTGAAACGACAGAAGAATGTCGCTAGAACGGCAAGAGCAATTCACTGTGCGGAAGGCAACACAAGAAGCCCATTGGATGCTGGTCACGAAATAGACGACAGTATAGTGGATCCCATGTCTCCTAAATCATGGGGATAGATTGGACTGTGAGAGGGCGAGCGACATGCTGACGCAAACAAGTGAGGCAGTTCCTTATTGCTTGCTATGTCCGGAGAGAAGAGGCAGTTCGAGTAGGAAGACGTTGAGGAGCTCTCCGATGGTGTGGCAGCCCGATAGATGCTCCGCGTTCGACCGAGAAAACGCCGTGGCAATGGTATAGTCTTCCGCTTTCTAGGAAGTTCGCTCTTGTCAAGTGAGACTGAAGGGGGTACTAACGTCACGGAATTTGAGGTGATGCTAGGGCGTTGGAATGCCTTCGTGCTCGAGGGGGGTGCACGGACTATGGGGTAATATTGAACACTACTGGTTGATTCTGTTGGCTGGTGACGCTCGCAGACTATCAGTGACGGGTGAGGTGCACGAGACGGTACAACCGTGATGGCAGCAGTCGCAATATGGGAGCGCAACTCGGAAGACTCCCTGGTGCATGTTTCGCCCCGGACGCTTAACTGAGAAAACTTCTCGACTAATTCGTCGAGACTGGTCGAGAGAAGGAGCGAGGGTTTCCTACACGACGTGCGCCTCCATGCTGGCCGGCTCAAATCAGCAGGTCCACTTCTGCAGGGGAACGGATCGTAATGGCAAGTAGGTGGATAGGTTGATGGAAAGGCATGGAGTGGCGAAGATGAAGTGAAGGTGTCCACCGATATACTAGTCTGTATGACATTCATTTGGCAAAAATCAAACGCTGATTTTTATCTGGATAGGACACCCTACCTCGGCCAATCTCCCCGAAGAGCCCATCTTGGAAGCTTTGGGAGTCTGAGAACCAGATCCAACGTGACGTTTCACGTGCTCGGATTCCAGTGGTTTCATCTCGCAGGCCGGCTTCTTTTTCAATGGCTTGCCTTCCTTCCTGGTGCGATTACGACGGTTCTGAAACTGAATACTGCGAAGGTTAATCAATTCAGAATCGTTCGGCAGTTAACACGCGCACCCAGACATGAATTTGCTTGTACTGCATGTTTGACTTTTTGGCGAGGAATAATTTATCGGCGTGCGTCGGAAACGGGTTTTCTGCGAAAACGTGCTCTAAAAGTGGAACGTAATCCTGCAGAGTATAAGGTGAGGAAGTCACAGTTGTATGATAAAGTACTGACGTAGTTAAAGGCAGGGGAACCCTTTGGGACTACCTTGGTAGACGTCTTTGGGACTCGCTTGATGCGTTGAATAACCTCCTCTTTCCATTGTTCTAGGCGCCGCAAGTAGAGCTCCGTGAAGGTAAAGACGACTTTTCTAATCAACGAGTCGGGCGACAGTGCCGAAGTGGACGCAGGGAGTTCCACCGTCTTGCGACACGCCGTGGTAATAGAGTCCAGCACACGTTGCTTAAGCTGCTCTGCTCGCCGCAAGTATATTTGGCTAGCTGCAGATGCAATTTCTGGGCTGGAACCAGCCTCGATAAGTGAGGGAAATATTGGGCGCGGACTCGGTAAGTTGATCGAATGGACTACAACAGGTGAATCACTGGTCCTGGATGAAGAATGCCAGACTGAGTCAGAGTCAGCAGTTGCTTTTCTCAAATCGTGCGCGATGCGGAGAATATCCTGCAACCGAACAACAAGTATGTCTTGTGAGTTGGGATTCATGGACAGACGACGATGGGTGCTGAAATGGAAGCGGTGGACGCAGTAAAGGGGGACGACACGGTGCTCGCTAATTCTGCCTTGGGTCTTGCCCTTTGCTTACGTAATGTATCTATTCAATGTCCGCATTGTTCTACAAGCACATGTAAGCACTTGGTAAGCGACGCGATTCATTGCCACATCCTCTGCAAGGCGAGGATTGCACTCTCTTTACTCTCGCATGCATCTGTACCTTACTCATGGGCGACGAACTGGTGCAAAGGCTACTCTCCGCAGAAAAAGACTTCCTGGTCGCCTTAAAGGGCGGTACAGAGATGCTCGCCTCGTACAGCCAAACGTGGTCCGTACTCCCGGATATTTTGCACACAGCATCAGATACAGGGAACGTTGGCGTCGAGACGTTATCACTTGCTAGTTCAGTTGCCTCTCGTATCTCGAAGATTGCTAGCTGCTTTCTTGACATAAAACACGGGGAAGAATTTTCTACAGCTTCATTACAGAGCGACTGTGATGTCATGCTCCAGCAAATGGCCGTTCTGGATCTTAACGCAAGCTCGGATCCCTGGCAACCCGACAAAGAAACCAATTCCCGTCGCTCCTGCTCGCATCTTAATTCACTGGTTAATGACACAGAGTGTTCGACTCATCCCCCGTTCCTTGCCTGGGCTTATCGATGGCTATTAGATAACTTGCATAACCCCTACCCGACCGCAGGAACCAAAACTCGAATCGCTGCTGCCGCATCTTGCCAGATCTCCTCTATCAATTCTTGGTTCATTAACGTTCGTCGACGGATTGGTTGGACGACTCTGTGTCGCGAGCATTTCTCCAATTGCAGAGCTGATATGATCGATGCAGCCTACCGTGCTTTGGTAGAGGAGGATCCTCAGTGCACTCTGTCACCTAACCTCAGACACTCGTTCGTCGCAGTGAAGGTAGCAGCGGAGAACCTCTATTCTTCGACCTTTGGGAGGAGCTCCTTGACAGGAGATCTGAACACCATAGCGGAAGATATAACGGAGGGACTAAAGGGATTTAGAAGATACCGCCAAGTCGAGCGGGCGAGTCTCGTGAAGGTTTGGGTGGCTTAATTAGGGTCCCACGTAACTAACAAGTGCACTCTGCAGACAGCTTTAGATTCGTATCCTTCGCCTGATCGAGTGTGCCCTGTACCTGGGCTTGACGACTCCATAACAGACGAAAGTGAAGAAGACGAGGACGTTGCACCTCCCATCATTGCCGGCTCCAAACGTCTTCGGTCATCTATAGAATCTGCTAACCAGCCACCCTTCGTTGCCAAGCGGCCCACTAAACGCTTGCGGTACGTTTCCGGATTCACGCCACAATGCGAAGTTCATAGCTTTCCATTCATAGCGTTTCCATGACATCTCAGACTTACCCCCCTTCTCCACCCTCAAGTGTAGGTGGAGTTGACGTGCCGTCGAAAGCGGGCTCTTCGGAACATTATTCTGTACATTTTGCGCAACTCGAGCCTAAGAAAGTGTTGCCATATGGTAGACGTGTTTCCGACGTAGAGAATGTTGGGATGTGTTCGCGTGGCTCAATGGTTACCCCCAGACTCCACACAGTACCGGACCCTTTGCTCTACTCTGCCATGGAAAATGAATATTCCATCGATGACTGGTTCAACACCAATTCTGATGCTTTGTTCGCCATCCCGCCCCCAGTCGACGCTATCGAACCAAATTTTTCTGTGCCGTGGGAGGTGGAGTTGTTCCGAGATTACAGTATCCCGGGAAACGTGAAATGCCCATCGAAGCCCCCGCCTGCTCGTCAGTACATATCACATCCACTTGCTTCGCTGTGACTGATGCTTGAGCTATGTAGCAATTACATACACTCACACATCTGCATGTAGCGACTTACCCAAGCTTGATACCATGTTGCAATCCGTTGCGGGTGATTTATCCGTCACTCCATCGGAGGCTATACAATCCGATATAACTGAGGCTCTTCCCACATCTCCCGACTCGTGGATACCTAACATAGATTGGACGTCACTTCTTGACGGCCCAGATACATATCAGATCGACTCTACACCTCTCCCTCTACCAGAGATCTACTTCTCTATGCTACAATTACCACACGCTATACCCCCCGTCAATTCTCAAGCTGATTTTGCGTCGAAGCAAGCAAAACTGCGCCAACTACATACCATGCAAGAGGCAGTCCGACGGATGGAACGAGAATTGCAGTCAGAAGGTCTCATAATGTGAGCAGGCCCCCTCTTTTCTTTTTCTGTCAGCCTAGCAGAACTATTTACTGTTCATGAAGATGATACTTGACAAAGGACCCGTATGCAATCTATGCATACCTGCCAGAACTTATCTGCATATCATTATTCAGATATATATTCTCCCTTTCATTGCTCTCACACATGCAACCTTGCATCGCTTGCACATCAACTGCGTTCTTCCAAGTCGTCAACTTTATTTTCATCTCCCTTCGAATACCAATGTCATTTTAAACACTCGGTAGCAGGGCAATGCGCAATCCGATCAGCTGAGGAACGGCAGCGAACTAATGTCGCTCTGACACAGGCCCGTCTTCTATTCTCCATCTCCCAACCTCTCGCATAGCCTCCTCGTCGCCTACCTGAAGACGCGGTGCGTCCAGTAGTGCACCAAGCATCTGCCAAGGATCCTTGCCGCCGCCGTATCGCAGAATCTCTGCCTTGTACTTTTCTCCCAGCTCGCGATTCAGCGGTTCGACCGAGAAAACATTTCGCCAGACGTGCGACGCGATCGCGCGGTCGAACAAATACGAATAGTACGTTGCCCCATACCCGTACAGGTGGCCAAACTGGGTCTGAAAGGACGTTCCTACTGTATGAGGGATGAGGCCGCGAGTGTTGTACAGGTTCGCCAGGGTGGCCGTTGAGTCGAACTCTGGCTCGAGAGCGGCGGGGGAGTGGTACATCTGATCTAGTACGGAGAGCAGAATAGTGCCGTGCGTGTCAATGAATGTGCACGGATCTTCATGATGGTTTCCGGTTCGACTTAAAATCGAGGGGCCATCTGCTTCGAAGAGGGATAGGACCTTGGGTGAATTGAGAAAGTGTTCCATAAGTATGGACGGTAGCTCCACGAAATCCGTCGCGCAGCGGGTACCTGCTACGTTGTGATACTCTGTTCGACCGATCATGGCTATGACGTCAATGTCAACGGTGCTGGGGATTCAGATCCAGTAAGATGACCTACAGTGCATGGCGTGACCCATCTCATGAAATAGGGTTTGCACCTCGTGCCACTCCAGGAACGTGGGCCCTCGAACGATTGTGGGACGAGCAAACTCGCATAATAGGACGACCAAAGGAAGCTGATATTCGCCACATATGCCGCGCAGCTTGTGTCGCTTAATGGCTTCGAAACTCCGTGACGGAGCGAGGAACTCTTCGGTGCCTTGGACAGCGAGGTCTCCGCCTTCGTCGTCATCGTCCGTCCGTCGGGAACAGCGGACCGTGTAGTGGGCTGCGCCGCACGACTTCCCGTTCCGAGCGAAAAGGTCGGCGTATATCCATCCAATGACGCCAGCGTCCTCGTCTACTACTTCGAGTTTGTGGACATCAGAGTGCCAAACTTCGCCAGAGGCCACTTCAGTCGGTCGTAATGATATGCCATATAAATGTTTGAAGAGCCGCGACAAGCCCATAAAAACGCGTCCGAGGGAAAGAGGGGGTAGTGGTACGGGAGGCTCTGGCGGTTCGGGAGGGCAATAAAAAGATCTATCCCAAGCTTGTATAA
>JBBPTA010000572.1:0-12353 GCA_038093915.1 Boletellus aff. emodensis | reverse complement strand
TTTTTTTTTTTGACATTTTGATGCCCTACTCACTGCACTCTATGATGACAGCTGTACAGTTTATCTGGTTGCTGCAAGCCACAGTTGCTGGCCACCACATGGTACATGATCATGCCCAACCCCCTTCTAGAAATTCCATATCCCCCTTGTACATTTACCTGCAGGTTTCCAGGTTGTGGGAAAATATACAAATCATGTAGTGGTCTCAAGCAGCACTCTTGTGTTCATTGGGGCTGGATTGGACCTATAGTGGCACCCATTAAAATCTGGCAAGGCAACAAAGACCCTGCCTTCAGGTATGACAAAGATATTGGTGTTGATGGGCCAAGAGCTGCTCACACACAACACCAACATATTAGGTGTCATCCTGTTCTTGATGGTATTTTTTTTAGCCAGTTGTAACCCACTGTTGATGTTGTGTAAGGACACCATGTGATGTGGCTAGTGTCTATTTACCACCAGATGGACCACCCCACCCTTAGGAGAACCTACCACTAGGTGACTGGTTCCCTTTTACAGGTCGTTCTGAGTTCCTATTTGCTGATTTTTTGTATCATGAGGAACAAATGTCTGGAGTGAAGATCAACAAATTGCTATCTATATTGTCAACAATGTATGAAGGTCAACTGGAACCATTTCACTCCCACCAGACAATGTACCAGTCAACTGACAGCATCATCCATGGTGATGTGCCATGGTAGTCATTTGCACAGTCAAATATTCAAACAACTTGCCTGATGACCCCCTAGTGTGGATGTCATCTGAATATGATATCTAGCACAGAGACCCTCTTGCCCTGCTGGAGAATCAGCTTGCAAACCTGGATTTCAATGGTGTCATTGACTACATATCAAAAATTATAACCAATGAACAAGGTGAACATGAAGTCAGGGATCTCATGTCTAGTCAATGGGCCTGGGATCAATGTGTACATTTCTCTGAGTCATGCAACAGCATTCCTGACCACTAGTGTCCTGATATAGGAGATTATCAGTATCAGGAAAATAGGGGTCCCTTTGTCCAATCTGGTCCAGACTGGACAACTGCTACAGCTGTCACAGTTGCCCCAATAAGGTGGGTATCTGGACAAAAGCTCCAGCCTGGACAGATTGAGTGAATCTGCACAGACTGGATAGACTAGCTGAGTCTAGATGACAAATCAAGCCTCCAATCAACTTATCACTTTGCAGAAGAACACAATCATTTTCAAAGCAAAACCTAGCTACAAGACACTACAAATCATCTAATCAAGGAAAGCTTTAAACCTACTAGATTTGACTTTAGTGGTAGGTCTAACAAGAGGATTAGATGCACTGGAAAACTTCATGAAAATAGAACTAGTCAAACCAATTAAATCTTGACTCACCATCTACTCTGAGCAATCTTACAATGTTCCTCACTCAAGGAAATACCATGCTTTGGGGAATTACAGACCTTCTCATAGAGGACCTGCATTTCATCATATAACTCTTGAAAGACTGAGAACCTGACTGGATAATGCTTGTGAACCCCAGTCTCAAACTCATCAACAGCCATTACAAGCTGTAGCATAGATATCAGCCCACTCAGCTCTCAATTCAATAATCACTCACAATTGTTGTAGCAAAGATATGAGCACAATAAGGAATAGTCCTATAGAACTGATCAGGAAACTTGACTGTCAGTGCTGTAGAACCCTCATAGAAAACACCTACATATATAGGTGTGGTGTAGAGCCCTGTTGGCAAAATTTGATACTGTACCCCATAGAAGATTCAATTCATATCACAGCACCATATGGGAGAACTCACCTCATCATCATCAGCATGGAGATACCTTGAGTCTTCCTGGAGGAAGGCATATAAATCCTTGATATATGTTGATGCTTCATCATGAGAGAGATGAAGAGGGGGGATGAGATTGTAGGCACTACCCAGTGTAGAGCATGTAACCTTCTTTGTGAATGAGTGAAAGTTGCTAAGATCATTGTATAGCTGAATAAAAGCATCAGGAATCTAATTTGGAATAAATCCAACACATACCAACATCTTCATCTTGTAGTTGTATTTATTGAATATAGCCATGTTGTAGTTCACTGTTAATTCATCAACTCAGACATCACTTGACAAAGATATTCATCACTGTATGAATCAAGCATTGTGAGACAGTCCAGGAAACCACCAATGACTGCTGCAAGGTGGGAATAGTGACATGCACAGTCAAGGATGTTACACTAGACTGTTGAGCTGTAAAATTTCATGTTAGTCACTGGTTTGTGAATAATGTGCATCTTCAATGCTTCACCTTCCATGTCTGCATCTTTGCCCTCATCATCCACCTCACTGGAATCTGGATCCTTGACTATATTGGCATTCACAGAATTTGAGGGCCTTGGAGCCCCATTTCTATTGTGGTATTCTTGAAGGATGTCTGCTTGTTGGGTGAGATCATGCCCTGGGATCATGACTACACATACTGGTACTATACTGTATTTGTATTGTCATGGGCACCTAGGGCCACTGCCCTTGGGTGACATCTGCATGTCAGGTGAGATTGTGCCCTAGGATTGAGGACTGTACATACTAGTATGTATGTGTTTGCAAGTGTTTGGAACTGGGAACAGAATTGGAGCCTGAAAATGGTATGTGAATTCACTCACAAGGCCCACAACAGGCAAGCCACTCAGTGTAGATGTCATATCCCGCATTCCCACTCCAGTCCTCCGGACCATCTCCAGTCAAGGACTCTGGTGCAATCTTATCACAGACACACCTCATACATATCAGACATATCTCCGTTTCCTCTTTTGTACATCCTTATTCCATTTATGGTAACTCTGTCTCCTCTTTCTCCTTTCGTCTTAGTTCCACCCTTAGACTTCCTCCGAAGCTGTGTTCCCTACGTGCGCACAGCTCCGGCTTCTCTTGTATCCGGAGCACAGCTCCACAGTTCCTTTGCTTAGTCCTCCTGATTACTGATCTCTTACTTACCAATCTCCATTACTAATCCAACTCCGGACCTTCGTATATAAACTCTGTACCCTCCATTTGTAACCTCAGTTCATATATCATCTAAGTCACTTCTCTGTTTGCTCTATCGGATTCCGTTCTGATTGTCATCTCCATCCTCCAAAATACTTAGGACATGCTTCACACAAGGGTGCAGCGTACCACCTGCATCACTGAAGCCAAAGTCCATCTGCCTCCGACGACTCTGCCCCTTCGTCCAGTCACCCTTCACACCTCCGACCGACTGGAGCAGAGCAGAGAAGAACCAGACTTGACAGTAGACCAATACTATGGGTGAGTTGCTGAACTTTGATGCTACTGGCATAGAACTGAAGTCTTGTCTCACAGCAAATGTGATCCCACAAGGTACTTCACCTTACAATGATAATTGTGCCACTGGTATTTCAGGCTCAAAGTCTATTATGCATGCCACTGAAGAATCCACTAACCCAGTCTCTTCATCTGATTCAGATGATGGTGACCCTCTCCATTTTGTTGAACATCCAGTAAGCAGTATTCCCCTGTGAGGCTTCTCAGAATGTTGGTGACATTGCACAGGACAATCTGTCACCCACTGAATATCCACACAGTGAGGAGGAGGCCAGGCTACTGATCAGTACTGTTTGTGCTCAGTGTGATGTGCTGAAAGCCAGTTAATCCTTGAGGAAGGATGTATGAATCACAGCAAAGCATGTGTTGACTACCACCAGTTACAATTCAGAAAGGCAGCACAATGTGTACAGAACATCAAACAAAAGTTGGTTTCAGCAGATCAAGTCATCAGGTGTGCTAGAATGGTTATCTCTGATGGAGGATATATTTCCATACTGTCCATTACCATGTCCCTGTCAAGTCCGGTTCTTCTCCGCTCTGCTCCGGTCGGTCGGAGGTGTGAAGGGAGACTGGGCGAAGGGGTGGAGTCGTCGGAGGCGGATGGACTTTGGCTTCAGCGATGCAGGTGGCACGCTGCGCCCTTGCGCGAAGTATGTCCTAAGTATTTCGGAGGACGGAGTTGACAATCAGAACGGAATCCGATAGAGCAAACAGAGAAGTGACTTAGAGTCGATATACGAACTGAGGTTACAAATGGAGGGTACAGAGTTTATATACGAAGGTCCGGAGTTGGATTAGTAACAGAGATTGGTAAGTAGGAGGACTAAGCAAAGGAACTGCGGAGCTGTGCTCCGGATACAAGAGGAGCCGGAGCTGTGTGCGCGTAGGGAACACAGCTTCGGAGGAAGTCTACAGGCGGAACTAAGACAAAAGGAGAAAGAGGAGACAGAGTTACTATAAACAGAATAAGGATGTACAAAAGGGGAAACAGAGATATGTCCGATATGTACGAGGTGCGTCTGTGATAAGATCGCACCGGAGTCCTTGACTGGAGATGGTCCGGAGGACCGGAGTGGGAACGCGGGATATGACAGTCCCCTCATCTACATAGCCCACACTGTACACATAGTGAGTCTACCAATACATCTGTCTACTGTAATTTACTAACTTTAACTGTCAGAATATTGTTTGACAGCATTTATTTGACCAGCACACAGTGTACAACTTTAGGTACAAGCAGTAGGGAGTAAATGACTGGTTGTCCACTTGTATCAATATGTAGTCAGTGTGACTATCCCTGTGTATGTGTATCCTTATTCTCAATGCTCATCACAGTCCACAAGAAAGTAACTGTTTCACACATGACTTTGCAGAATCCCCATGAGATTGAGTCCCCCTGGTGGATTTGGAAATTCTTCTTCTTACACATTATGGCAAATCACAAGTTGTAGGGTGCACTGTCCAGTGTCTGTCATTCTGGCACTCCTGACTGGCCCCCACAGCAATGCTTGACTGTTTGAAGCCAGTCACTTTTCTTGGCTACTGTTTCTCACTCAGATCCAGGTATATATGCCCTCTTCTCCATTGCCTTTACTGACCCTATTTTTTTTAGGTTTCTCATCACTTGTTGATCTCTTCATGATCACACACTCTCTTGACTGCTAGTGACATGTGTCACCTTGTTGCCTCACTCACCCAGGTCAATATGTTGAGGCTCCTCATTCATCCTTTGCTTGACGATGATGCTACCACTCAGAGTTGACATGAGTCCTGTCTTGCTGCTCAAGATTGATGGGGACTTGGTTCCTAACTGTGTATGCCATGCACACCCCCACAGTATGACAGCACAACTCACTCAGCTCTCCTCACTCTTGTCCTACCACCATTCATAGCCACTTGCATACTGTTGTGTACCATTACCTCAAGCATGCCTAGGGCAGCTGCCTGTATGCCAGCACTTGGTCTACCCATGCACTTGCTTGTGACTGCAATACATCACCAACATGATCATATGAGTCACCTTAACCATAGCCTGTCACACACACACAGTACCAGTGGGTGCAGCTCAACAATGACACTACCACTCATATTCAACATAGACCCTGCTTCACTACTTGAGATTGGCTGGGTCATGTTGTCCCCACTGACCTGAACCTCACTCATAGATGTGCTGTAATCCATATTCCTTAGCAATCTGCTTGCTTCCAGCTCACTCCCATCCCACTGTCCAAACTCTCACCTAGGTTCTGACTCAGCAAGCATTGGACAAAGGAGTTGTTCCCTTCTATTCTATGTAGAGCTGTATCATAGTCATGTTACTGTAAATGTCTCTGAAGGAATGTTGATAGTGTTTCTCACAAGCCCCTTTGACATCCCCCCCTGCCCACTGTCTACCAGTATGCCTCTACAGCAAAAATTCCTTAGTGAGACATCTAGAAAAGTGAAGACTTGTTCAGTCCCTCATCAAGTCAAAATTTTAGACCTTCCTAACCTAAGGGGAAGCTTCCATTCAGAACTGGGTGATAGTATATTTGATGAGGGCATGCTCCCCAGTAGCTACAAAGGGGACATTATCACAGATTGCTGGTTTCCTGACACCATCCTGCCTGTGCATCCTGATTCCAAATTACTGACTATACTGACAGGACCTGACAAGCAGCCTCTCTATGATTCCTCTATGAAACAATAGGACCCCTGATACTTGCCACTGGTACTGCAGAAAGCTACACCCTGGGGTCAGCATAGACTTCCTCCTGGACTAGAAAAGAAGGAGCTCAGTATGTTCATAATTACTGTCATGGATGATCTGGTCCATCACCACCATCATAACAATGTTCATTCCCCCACCACCTCAGCTCTGCAAGAGCCAGAGATATCACCTCCCATTGGTCTCTCCATTGTACCTTCAGATACTTCAGACACAGGGCTATGTAATACTACATCCACACCTATCATCACTCCCTCTACCACACCCATTTCCGACACACCTCCCCATGTCTCTCCACCTTCAGGACCACATTCTGGACCTAGCACATCTACATCTGAGTCTACTCCCCAATCAAAGGGGGAAATCCCTCTGAGACTCTGGACCTCATCAGCTACCACACAACCTCTGATGGGTGATCATCTCCAACTCAAACCTGACAGTATGTTGGTGTGACAACCCATAGGTGGGATCACTCAGCAATTGGACTGGGCTGACATTCTCATGACCACAGAGTTAACCTCAAGGCAGCAGACAATGAAGCTCAGGTCACAAATTGAATGTCAAGTGTTAGCACTGTTTGACATACAGCCCAACAGGGCTTTTTGCTACTTCCTTTCCCTTCATGGTGGTCAGTATTGACTGTACATGTATGATCATGCTGGTGGTGTGTACTCTCACTCATATGACCTACATGAATCCCCCCTTGCTTTCCTTCATATCCTTTGTGCCACCACATTTGCTCCTAGTTTGTGGTTGGGGATAGATGATATGTTCAAGTGCTAGCTCCACCCTACCATCATTGTAGATGGCAAGCAATATCTCATCATCACCAGGTGTGTTTCTCTAGTTGTGTCATTCAAGGTCATGCCACAACCATCTGGTTTGTTTCTGAGTCAATTCTGCCAGACAACAATGAAACCAATGTATTCATTATCAAGGATTTGTGGGTAAACATTGAGCACCAACTATCAGAGGAGGAGATTCTTGACTCACTGAAAGACATTGATTGTGTTCCAAAATTGGTGAAGGCTTGGACTGTCCAGTGGAGTGATCAGGATGATTCAACCTCACTTCATTGCCCTGATGTTTTCATATCATATTTCAATTGAAAGTGTGATCATCATGTGAAACAACCACTTACTAGGCTAGCTAGAGTAAGCAGTTATTAGGAAGCAAGTATAGGGTGAGCCTAGTGTCAAGAGTGAGTGGGGAAACTCAAGAGGACAAGACTGGGTCCTCAATGAGCTGGGGTCATCCCTTATATACTATTCTAATGTTTACACATATGTACACTAGATCTAATGATATCCTGTGCTTACTGGAGTCATCAGGAGTCAAGGTGAGTCATGTAGAGGTGGACATGAGGGAAACATGAGTTTGAAGGGAGGACAATAGTGTCAAGTCCGGTTCTTCTCCACTCTGCTCCGGTCGGTCGGAGGTGCGAAGGGAGACTGGGCGAAGGGGTGGAGTCATTGGAGGTGGATGGACTTTGGCTTCAGCGATGCAGGTGGCACGCTGCGCCCTTGCACGAAGTATGTCCTAAGTATTTCGGAGGACAGAGTCGACAATCGGAACGGAATCCAATAGAGCAAACAGAGAAGTGACTTAGATTCGATATACGAACTGAGGTTACAAATGGAGGATACAGAGTTTATATACGAAGGTCCGGAGTTGGATTAGTAACAGAGATTGGTAAGTAGGAGGACTAAGCAAAGGAACTGCGGAGCTGTGCTCCGGATACAAGAGAAGCCGGAGCTGTGCACGCATAGGGAACACAGCTTCGGAGGAAGTCTAAGGGCGGAACTAAGACAAAAGGGGAAAGAGGAGATGGAGTTACCATAAACGGAATAAGGATGTACAAAAGAGGAAACGGAGATATGTCTGATATGTACGAGGTGCGTCTGTGATAAGATCGCACCGGAGTCCTTGACTGGAGATGGTCCGGAGGACCGGAGTGGGAACGCGGGATATGACAAATAGCATGAGAGTGGACCATATGGTCAGGGGTCATGGGATCAACATGAGGTTGATCATGTGGTAACAGCACAGTGAAACAAGGCTGTGCATGGCAGTGCAATGAGATCTGGTGAGTCACAATGACTAGGGTTGACTAGGGTTGACTAGGATCATTGCAAATGATCAGGCTCAAGGGTTGATGCCTGTATAGCCAACTGATACCAGGGGACGCATAGCATGTTTGAGGGTTCAAGCATGTGTGATCTGGATCAGGGAGGTCTAGATGGGTCTAGACCAATCTATGGAGCATGAGGACAACTAGACTTTGCTATGTCTGAATGCAGAATAGATAAGTGGGTGAAATCTGAATAAACTCCTAGAGTGCTCAGATGAGGCCAGAAAAATATGGAAAAATAGGGGGAAAAATGAGGAAGTGTAACATTGTGTCTGTCAATGACTTATTCCCACCCCTGTTGGACATCCAATTACCTATGCAGCAAGTCCTTTGGAAGTTGCCACCTGCATGCTCAACCTTGTGCTCAGTGAGGATTTGTTTAGCATGGTGATGTGATTACTGATCAATCAACAGTGCACAAGGAGATATGGTCTCATCAGATCTTGCATCACGATATCAGTATCAACAACATGATGATATATGAGGAGATGCTCCCTGATGGTACTGTTAGAATGCACAGTTTGCTCATTGACTTCAATTATGTGATCCAAGTGGACAGGTTGAATCACATAGCTGGACCTGGAGACTGTATGGTGAGATTTGCTAGCCAATATTATCTTCATGACATAACCCAAACTTACAGGGCACACTCCTGTTTATGGTGATTGAGCTTCTTCATACTGCCAACAATGAACCTGTTCAGCATACTGTGGCTCACAATTTGGAATCATTCATCTATCTGTTGTGTTGGATCATGACACTATATACTGGTCTGCAAAGCCAGCTCCACAATGACTTGCCCCAAAAACTAGCCTTGGAGGGATGGTATGAAGGGAATGATCTGTCTACATTCATCAACAACAAGGAAGGTTGTGTGTCATCTGACAGTCACCTTAAGGATATTACTGAGTACTATGGGAGCCTCCATGCAGGTGCCCAGGCCCTTTCCACACTCATGCAGCACATCAGGTCTGGTCTTCTCTAGTCTACTCCAGTTGGTTGAAGGTGTGAAGGGGGACAAGATGAAGGGGCAGAGTCATCAGAAGGGAAAGAACTTTGGCTTCAGCAATGCAGTTGGCATGCTGTGTCCTTGCACAAACTGGGTCCTAGTATTTTGGAGGACAGAGATGACAATTAGAATGGAATCTGAGGAGTGAGAAGAGAAGAGACTATAATTGATATACAAACTAAAGAGTTACAGTGGAGGGTACAGAGTTTATATATGAAGTCTGAGAGTGGATTAGTAACAGAGTTGGTAAGTATCAGATCAGTAATCAGAGGAGTAAGCAAAGGTACTGTAGAGCTGTGCTCCAGATACCAGGACACCAGAGCTATGTGCACACCAGAGCTATGTGCACATAGGAGACACAGCCACAGAGGAAGTCTATGAGTGGAACTAAGATGAAAGGAGAAAGAGGAAATAGAGAGGACATAAACAGAACAAGGATGTACAAATAAGGAGTACAAGGTGCATCTGTGATAAGATCACACTAGAGTTCTTGAGTGGAGATGGTCTGGAGGACTGGAGGTGGATTACAGGATATGACACACCAACAACAACAATATATTCAATGCCAGGCATGCAACAAGTGGGTCACCCAAGCCAATTATCTCACTGGGTCTAAATGCTCACGTTCTGCAGAACATGATCCAGCCCCATTCAACTACAATGCAGTAATCATTATCCTCCACTGGACATGCAGGTTCCTGTACAGCAGAACAATTCCAGAGATTATGGACTATCACCCTCAGCTGTATTACTGCACCAGGCATCACTGTACACCTTTGTTTGATAGCAACCCAGTGTCATATCCCTAAGTCCAACTCTGGTTCTCCAGAATAACTCCACTGGAGCTCCAGTGCAATCTTATCATAGATGCACTCTGTAGATACCGGGCTCTTATCTCTGTTTCCCTTTTCGTATGTTTCCCCTGTCTTCTCTGTTGAAGATATCTTATCTTATCTTCTTATCTTATCTTATCTCGGAGATCACCCTTATCATTCTTCTTATCATTTAGATTATCATTTGATGGTGATCTCCTATGACACATGATCTGTTACATACACTTCTCATGTTGTAACAAGGTGAAACGCTTCTTTTACTTCATAGTTTCATCTACATCAACTTCTTGCTTCTAATTTGTTTCACCTTCATCAGCTTCTCTAATAGAAGTGTTTCACATCTGAAACACGTTTCATTATAGTGTTTCACATTTCAGTCTGAGTTTAAACCTTAGTACCAGACTGTATTTAAACTGGGCCCTCTAGCCCTAATCGATAGCAGTTCAAGGAGTTCTCTCTCTACCTGAGTGACTCTTCCCTCATCCCTTCCCTCTTCACTCAGAGACACACTCTCACACTACCATCACTCACCCTTGATACACAACTGCCACCATTCTGGTTGCAAGTTCTCACCACTCCAATCTGTTGAAGTGAGTCTCACACTTCAAGCTTATCCCTTGGCTGTCCCTCAGTCTGCACCCCCTTTGGGAGTTTGCCTGTACACTTCCAAAATTCTCCTTTTACTCTAGTCTCGCTTGTAGATTTCACCCACGGCTGTGTTCTCTATGTGAACACAGCTCTGGCTCCACAGTACCCAGAGTACAGCTCTGAGGTACCTTCACTTAACCTCTTTGCTTACTGATCTCTGTACTTACCAATCTCTATTCTCTGTTACTAATCTGCCTTTGGACTCTGTATATAAACCCTTGTACCCTATGTTGTAGTTTCTTTAGTTTGTATATCATCTAAGTCACTTCTCTTCTTGCTCAGTTGGATTCTGTCTCCGACCCTCTGTCTCCATTCTCTGAAATATAAGGACCGAACATGCAAGGGTGCAGCGTGCTCTCTGCATCACTGAAGCCAAGTCCTTACCCCTCCAACCCAACTCCATCCCCCTTCATCTCATCCCTCTCTCTCTCGTGCTTCCAACTGACCAGAGCAGAGCAGAGAAGAACTGGACTTGACACCCAGTGGGTTTGATAGATTGTCATCCTTTGGCCAGTACTTTCCATACCTTGGACTTTGAGGGGGGGTGATACTTGAAAAAAAGACAGATCAGGTATCACAAATGTGGCCCTGTTCAGACCACACAGTAGCAATTGTGTTTTCATGTTCTCTATGTAGGTATTTATATCACCTATGTTGTAAGCCTTTCAATCCACATTTTTACCAGTGATGGTATCTAAAATATGCATCCTTAAATAATAATTCCAACATGATTCCTTGCTCTACTGGGCTTTTTGGCTGCAGTGTGCTGCTTGATGCTATGCTGTTCATATGGCATTCCTTCTGATGTCATACCTGTTGTTATTGTCAGACCCTTGTCTCACTCTTCAAAGTCAGTTGTTTTGTCTGACTGCCAGCTTACTCATGACATTACAGGCATGGATGTTTACCATCTCCTACTGTTTTGTCTTCATGGTCACTTGACATACTGAACCACTTGGACCCACTGCTGGCTTGTATGTACTATGGGTGACTTTCTTTCACCTTCTTTTTTTCATCACCTTCATTGACTATTCATTGTTTGTCAAGCCTTTTGGTGCTTGTCAACTTCATAAACATTGTGTGCTCCTTGTGACATCACATACCACTGGCAATGTGCATCATCTAGTCAACACTACTCAGCCCCACCATCTTCAGGTCAATACAGGCATACTGGGAGTGCTTGTGTACACTTGATGGGGACTCATCAATCCAGTCATCTCACTTGTCCAGGTTGATGGATGGAGGCTTAGCTTTTGCCACACCATTCAGCAATGATACTACTACTCAGAGCCAACATAGGCCCCAGCTTCACACCTACTACTACTCACTCCTGTTCTACCACTATTTACCACTACTTGCCTGGTGTCACAGCTCCCACCAGCATGACCTTATCATGCACCATCACTACCTCAAAACATGTTCATTCGGGGAAGCTGTCCACACACTGGTGCTCAATCTGTCCTTGCTCTTGCTCATAGCTGTGATGCATCACTAGCATGATCATATGAGTCACCCCAATCCCCTACATCCAACTATGCCAGCACAGTTGTGCATGTCTCACCTGCCACTTACATACAGTGCTGTCAGCATGGGTCAGCATACTAGCATCCACAGGTTCATCCAGTCCTCCAATCAAGATCCCATCACTCTTGGTGTATCTGGAACCAGAACTTGCAGAAAAGAATATGTTGATGAGGAATATGTA
>JBBPTA010000571.1:0-12359 GCA_038093915.1 Boletellus aff. emodensis | reverse complement strand
GTGGATGGCAGTGGTTTGTTCCATGGTGTAATGATCAAATGGACACTCATCAAGGAGATGACCAAACTGATTGCATCATGAGCAAATGCAAGTAGGGCAGAACTGAGCTCCATGGCCCTAGTGCTGACAAATGGGACACTGTGTGGTAAGGCAACAGTGAATGGGATGTATGACATGATGGGCAGTGGTAGTCAGGGCAGTCCTCTCAATAATGACCCAGCAAATTGCAGTGGAAGCAACATGTATGAGAGTTGGCTGGTTGGTATACCAGAGGGGATTCCACTGTTTGGGTCACTGAGGAGAGGATCTGTTGGCCATTTGTGAGGGTATGGTAATGGAGAACATTGCAGTTCCAGTCAATGATCAATCGGTCTAGATAGAAGCCATCAGCTGAGCATAATGCCATGGGAGGAGGAAGAGGTGGAGTGGCAGGAGAAGAAGAGATGTGTGTAAGAAGAGGGGGTGGGGATGAAGGAAATTGGATTGATAGCAAAGGAGGAGAGGACAAAGGGATTGCAGTCAAAGAAGCAAGGTATCCATCATGAGTATCTATAGGCATTAATAGATAAATGTGATGAAAGGTTGGATAAATAAGATCTGGGTTGAGATGGTTTGACAAAGACATGGAATCCTAGAGAATGAAGTAGAGAGAGAACTCATTCAGAAATGCAATTAATCAGAAGGTGAAGAGGAATGCCAAAATCAGAAGATAAGTCAAAAGGGGCAGACTGAAAGTGGAAAGTTTGAATGTGAGAAATATCAAAGAAGAGGTGCACAAGCTTTTGCAAGACATTGTCCTCCTTGTATAATGGGTCATTTTTGAGGGTGTGGATGAGGGCAGGATTTGCAAGGATGCTGGTGTAAAGTGTGTTGATAGAGAAAGCAGGAAGAAAGTTAGGCTGCACAGGATGAGAGCATAAGGGAGAAGAAATTGTTATGCAGGAGCATGCCACAAGTAGTCATACTAGGCTTACCTGACGATCAGGACACTCACAAAGAGGTATAACTCAGCTTGAAGGGGATGAAGGGGCAGAGAGACTGTATGTCCAAGAGGATGGGCTAGGACTATACTGTTATGCAGAACATGCCTCAGGGGTATGGACTGAAGACTTACTCAATGAGCAGGACACTCATGAAGAGGTACAACTCAGCTTGAAGAGGATGAGAGACAAAGGAGCTATATGTCCGAGAGGATGGACTAAGACTATACACCTGGGGTGGATGGACTAGGACTGAGCATCTGAAGAGGTGGATGAGGGACTGAGGGACTGAGAGTGACTCAAGACAACCCTGAATTGTGCAGAACAAGAATGCAGTAAAAGTACAAGGCAGCCAGTATATATAGGAGAACCTATAGGTGTGGAATCCTATTGAATGTGGAGGAAGGGAAATACTAAGCATCAATGACAGATGATGCTGTGGAGAGAAGGCTGTCTGAAAGAAGAACAAAGGCAACACTAAAAGAAGAACAAAGAAGGATGACTAAGGTGCATGGATGCTGACACAGTGATCACTTGTGACAATGAGGAAATGTAAGTAATCATACTGAAGATAGAAGAGTGAATAGGACATAAGTATGAAAGTATGAGTATGTGTAAGCAAAGGGAGAAAACTGTAATATATATGCTTGGATAAGGTGGACTGAGGACAGAGGATGCCAAGGAGGTGGACAAGGGATGAAGGGACTAATGGTGACTTAAGACAATGCTGAATTGTGCAGATCAAGAATACTGTACAAGTACAGAGCAGCCAGTATATATAGGAAGGAATGCATAAGTGTGGAATCCTATGGAATGTAAAGGAAGAGGGATACTAAGCATTGATGACAGATGATGCTGTGGAGAGAAGGCTGTCTGTAAGAGGAACAAAGGAAGAGACAAAAAGAGAACAAAGGTAATGACTAAAGGGGAATAATGGCCACATGAAGGTCACTCATGACAATGAGTATGTGAAAGTAAACATAAGAGAATAGATCAAAGATTGAAGTGCATACTGGACAAAGGTAAAAGAGAACAAGTATGTTGGAATGATGGGAGAAAATCATAACATTACCTCCCTCATACTCTCAAGCTCCAGGCTTGAAAACCTCAATTCCTGGAAGTAGATGTAGTAGGTGTAGTGTGGATTGCCATGGCCTGTTCCATGGTGTAGTGATCAAATGGACAATCATTGACCAAGTGACCAATCTGATTACATCATCCACATATTCAAGTAGGGCAGAAGTGAGCTCCATGGCCCCATTGCTGACAAATGGGGCATTGGATGGAATAGCAGCTGTCAAGTCCGGTTCTTCTCCGCTCTGCTCCGGTCGGTTGGAGGTGTGAAGGGGGACTGGACGAAGGGTGGAGTCATTGGAGGTGAATGGACTTTGGCTTCAGTGATACAGGTGGCACACTGTGCCCTTGTGTGAAGTATGTCCTATTATTTTGGAGGATGGAGTTGACAATTGGAACGGAATCTGAGGAGTGAGAAGAGAAGTGACTATATTCAATATACAAACTGAGTTTACAAATGGATGGTACAGAGTTTTATATACGAAGTCCGGAGTTGGATTAGTAATGGAGATTGGTAAGTAAGAGATCAGTAAGCAGAGGAGTAAGCATAAGTACTGTGGAGCTGTGCTCCAGATACAAATGAAGCTGGAGCTGTGTACACATAGGAGACACAGCTGTGGAGGAAGTCTAAGGGTGGAACTAAAATGAAAGGAGAAGGAGGAGTTGGAGTTACCATAAACAGGACAAGGATGTACAAAAGAGGAAATGGAGATATGTCCAATATGTATGAGGTGCATCTATGATAAGATTGCACCGGAGTTCTGAGTGGGGATGGTCCGGAGGTCTGGAGATGGAACACGGGATATGACAGCAGCAGTGAATGGGATGGCCAGGGATGAAGACATGACAGGATGCACACCAGTAGTCAGAGCAATCCTCTTGATAATGACCCAGCAGATGACAGTGGTGGTAGCATGTGCTGTAGGTGGCTGGTTGACAGACTAGAGGTGATTCCACTGTTTGGACTGAGGAGGAGAGGATCTGATGACCATTGGCAAGGGTGTGGTAGTAGACAATGTTCTGGTAGCAGTCAAGGATTGATTGGTCTATATGCCAACCATCAGCAGAGTACAATGGTTTAGAGAGAGGAGGCAGGGCAACTGTGGGTGGGGAAGAGATATGAGCAAGAAGAGGGGGTGGTGATGAAGGAAATTGGATCAGTAGAGGAGGAGGAGAAGGGATAGCTGTCAAAGAAGCCAAGTACTGATCGCAAGCATCCATAGGCATTGACAGGTAAATGCAGTGAAATGTAGAGTAAATGAGATCAGGATCAAGATGAGTGATGTAGACATGAAATCCAAAGAGATGAAGTAAAGTAAGGGCACATTCAGGGACACAGTTTGTTACACATACATGTAGAACAACTAACTGTCAAGTGTACACTGAGTCAAGTGGTATGAGACTTGGGTTCTCTCTATCTGAAGGGACTCAAGGAGCAGACTAGGATCTACATGTAGATTGTGCAGAACTAGCTAAGGAACAACTACTGATACATGTGCAAATAAATACCCTGACAGAGCTGTACCCTACTATATGGAGCTTAGGGAGTTACCAAGTGGGGAGTGGGGGAAATGCAGACACAATAAGAGATGTGGCTGTGGGAGTGATGTGTCTGTGAAGATAGGAGAAGTGTAACACCTAAATAGGAAGGTGGCAGAACAGGTCTGTGATCAAACAGGGAAGACAGCCTAATTTAGAAAGAGTTCACTTGTAACACAGTTAAAGACAAAAGGGAGTGCCAAAGTCTGAAGGTAAATCAGACAGAGCCAATTGGAAGTGGAAGATCTGAATATGTGTGATATTGAAATAAAGGCATGCTAGCTCCTGCAAGACCTTGTCCTCCTTGTATAATGGATCATTTTCAAGTGTATGAAGGCAGGGTTTGTGAGGATACTGGCATAGAGTGTGCTAATGGAAGAGGCAGGAAGAAAGATAGGTTGTACAGGATGAGAACACAAAGGAGAAGAAATAGATGTGACAGATTATGAAGGAGACGAGGAGGGAGACTAGGGGGAATGTTTGGAAGGCATATTGGAACAAAGGGATGAAAGCTAAGAGGAAAAGTGATATATGAAGGAGAACTATGAACATAAGATTGTCAGTGAAAGGCAAGAGACTTTTTATACTGGGTGAGGATGGAACGTGCATGATGGAGATTGTTCTCAGGTTCCCACATGTTCTCTGATGCTGAGTAACCTTTTCATATGGTCAGGTACTGATAGTGGCCAGGGGAGCCCTTGTGTGAGAGGATGCTGTCCACCTCATATTCTTCTTCACCATCTATTACATCTGGAGGTAGAGTGGGAAATGAGGGACCATGTGCTTCAGCGGTGGAGTGGAATGGCAATAAAAGGGTGGAGTGGAAGACATTGTGAATCTTCCATGTGGACAGAAGGCAAAGGTGGTAAGTGAGCAGGGATAGTACTTGTGAGATCTCAAAAGGACCAAGACACTTTGGAGGCAAGCTTCCTGGAAGGGTAAGGAATGGGGAGATTAGTTGCTTTGGGCCAGACTTTATCTCCGACCTTCCTGGGGGAAAACTTCTGAGTTATGTATTGAGTCATGAGACAACAAGTGGACTCATGTGTTGCCAGGGCTTCTTTTCTGGATTCTTCCAAGTGGGAAAGTTGATTGATGAGGGCCAGGAGGAAGGTATTTCCAAGAGGGGGGTAGGTACAAGGTTCATACCCAAGCATGAGCAAGAAGGGAAATGCTTTAATGGAGGAGTGGGGTGAAGAGTTGTGGTGGAACTCAGTGGTAATGATAAAGGATGACCACATGTTCGGTTGGTTGCTACAAAAGATATGTAGATATGTCTTAATCTTTTGATTTGCACATTCAGTCTGCCTGTCAGTCTGAGGGTGATAAGTAGTAGAGAGACAGACATCATAATGGAGGAGATGAGCAAGTTCTCAAGCAAACATGGAGGTGAACTGTGGGCCTTGATCAGAGATGATGGAGTTGTGAAGACCAAACCATTCAAACACATGGTTGAAAAAGAGTAGTGCAACTCCTGCAGCATCAATAGTTTTTGTGCAAGGGATGGCACTGTATCTGCTGAGTGTTACGCAGGGCGTATCTCGAGGGATTGGACTAAGGCTTGACGGCAGGACACTCACGAAGAGGTACGACTCAGCCGAAGAGAACAGAGGCTATACATTCAAAGGAACGGTTCGAGAGTGACCCATTCAAGAGAACGGCTAGAGACTTTACACCTAGAGGCGGACTGAGGGATGAAGGACTAAGGGTTCCACTGAGAGTGGACTGAGGATGACTCAAGAGTACGCTAGATTGCGCAGATCGAGAATGAGGAATAAGTACAGGAGATTGTCCTTTATATACGAAGGAATGCGCAGCATGGAATCGTAAAGAAGGCAATAGAACGATCATAAAAGAGATGACAAAGTCCGGGTTGAATCGGACGTTTGCATAAGCATGAATGACTCCCTAGGGTCGAAGGTAAGTGAGGAGTCCAAGTTGGATCAGACGACAAGTAAATGGATATGACTAAAGGGAACAAATGTAAGTCATAGGTAGACCTGCGATGATGAAGAAATGTTCGTAGTCGTAATAGTACATGCCAAAGACGGGAGAGCGGCGAGGACAGCAAACGGAGAGAAAAAGGATATGCGAGTATGGGGAATAAATCGTAACACTGAGAGTGCCCACAGCATAGGCAAGATCCAGGCATGTTCCAATCATCAAGTACATGAGTGATCCGATAACAGTGAGATAGGAAACACACTTAGCACCAATCTGGATTTCTGGTAATGTAGTGTTGTCTTCTGGGTCTGTAGCGGAGATGGTTGTTCTGTGCATCATCAGAGTCCAGACAGGAGCTGAATCACTCATTCTGGTGTGTTCGAGCACAGTGTGTGTGTACTGTTCCTGTGATAAGGAAATGGTGCATAGCTTACAGTCACGGCAGACTTCAACTCTGAGAATGTAGTGGGATTCCCCCAAGTCATGCATCTTGAAGGATGTGGAGAGTGTTTGTTTTATGGAGTTCATAAAACTCTGGGAACTGGTGGTGAGAAGAAGGTCATTGATGTAAACAACAAGGAAACAAACCTGTTTGGATTTTTGGAGCATGTATAAGCATGTTTTGGCATCCAGGCAGGTGAATCCAAGCTCTCCAAGTTTCTTGTTGAGGGTTTTGTTCCATGTCCGTCCAGCCTGTTTAAGTCCATACTTTTGAAGTTACAGGCAACTCCAAAGGGTGTGCAGACTGAGGTGCAGCAAGGGAGTGTGGAACGAAGTGTTGAGACTCACTTCTTAGTTGGAGATAAGAACTGCAACCAGAGTGTTAACTGTCCTAGGTCTGTTGGTAGACCAAGGAGGAAGTCACAAGTGATACAGTCACAAAGGTGTTGTGATGGTAGAGAGTATAGGGATAAAAGGTTCTGAGTAAAGGGATGAGGGAAGAGTATTCAGGTGTACTCCTTGGACTGGAACAGGTAGAAGAACTGTTATTTGATATGGGCCAGAGGGCCCAGACTAAATAGTGTCCGGCTACAAGGTTCAAGCTCAGACTTAAATATGAAACACTACAGTGAAACAGATGGAAGCATCTGAAACAGTAGGTGAAACACATGTGAAACATGTGTCAAGGAAGTTCCATAATGATGGAACAATAAGGTGAAACACAGAATCAAAGGTGTTTCACCTGTTGATGTAATGGTCTAGACCTTGTAATATATCTGAAATCATAGAAGGTTCTAGCCTATGCTGAAACATGAGTAGCATATATCATAGATCATGTGTCATGGAGATCATCAGTAAATGATAAGATGATCTCCAGTGATAAGACAAGATAAGATATCTTCAACATGTACAATGAGTGTTGGAGTTTCCAGCAATAACCTGGTTGGATTGGAATGCCTTCCAGGGGTAGGAGGTACAACTCCTCTTCTAGCTCTCCATTCAGCTAGGCAGTAGAGACGTCCATCTGGTTGAGCTCCAGGTTGTGTTTTGCTACCAGAGAGATGATGGTGTACACGGAGTCCAAGTTTGTGACCAAAGTGAAGACTTCCTGGTAGTTAATGCCTTCCTTTTGTGTGAAGCTGTAAGCCATGATCTGGACTTTGTACCACTCAATGTTTCCATTTCCATCACGTTTGATGTGGAACATGGGCTTGGAGGTTATTGGAATGGTGCCAGCAGGTATAGGAACAGTTTCGTACACATGGTTGCTGTTTAGGCTGGTCAACTCATCTTCAATAACAGAGCACCATAGGTCCATGTCTGGTTGAGTATATGCATCACGAATGGTTTTCGGAAGAGTGTCCTTGGAGGTGGAGTCAGCAGTGCCTGTGAATATGTACTCACAAAGACGTTCCTGAGCAGCAAAAGCACTGGGCATGTTGTCCTCAGAGTTGGACTCTGATGATATTTGCTCCTCTTCAGAGGTGTCATTTGTGTTGGGTTTCATATCTATATTTATTTGCTTTTGTGCTTTCCTTTCTACTTCTTCATCCAAGGTGTGCTGATACTCCCTGTTTCAGTTTGCAGCAGTTCAGTTTTGGTGACTCCAGCACACTCTGGCAATGATCTCTGCTGCTCCTGTTTGTGGGGATTTCTTTGGAGATACTACCAGAGAGGGAGGTGGCAGAGTGTATTTTTCCTTGAGTGGAGCAGTGGGTGGTGTGGAAGGAGCAGATTCAGGGTTAATCTTTAACCTTTTGAGCTGGGTTACCAAGTCACTGATTGCCAGATCTGCGAAGGGTGCTCCCACTGGTTTTGTGTGGTTTGTAGAGTTCAGAATCGCCATTTCCCTGTTGGAGTCTTCTTTGCTCCCACTGTGCTCCAGCTGATGTGAGCACATGGGGCTTAGTCCCTCCCACTGGTCCTCAGTGGGGACTTTCTAGTATGCTGCAGTGGACATGACATCGGACCAGAAGGACTTCAGTAACTTCGAGTCTTCCAACATTGTGTTTGCCAACGTCACAAGTGTTTGGTTCATCCTTTCTGCAAGTCTGTTTTGTTCCAGTGTGTGTGGGGCAGAGGTTTCCAGCATTGTGCCGTCCATTCGTAACTGGTTTCGAAAGTTGGTTCCGGTATATTTGCCTCCACCATCTGTACAAAGGAATTGTGTGTAAGCCTCAGAGAACTGCTCCATTTCCACTTCTTGTCAGAAGAATTCCTGGACATCAGATTTCCACTGCTTGTAGGTTTCCAGGACATCACTCTTTGTCTTAAGGAAGTAGATCCAAGGGAATCAAGAGAGATTGTTGATGATGAGAAGCCAGTAGTGAAAGCCTTCCTGGGATTGCAGAGTTATCAGACCTCCAACATTGGAGTGAATGATCTGTAGTGGCCTGGTAGCATGGGGTTCTGTTGCGGATTCGAATGGGAGTTTCTTCATTTTGCCCATCACACAGGACTTGCAGAAGGTAGGAGTTCTGGTTAATGTGTCAATACCTTGCAATTGTCCCTTTTGGACCATCTGCTGTAAGCAGGGAATGGCAACATGACCCATCCACCGGTGCAGTAGGTTGATGTCCACAACTGTGAGTACAGCCTCTGGTGAGATCTCCAGTGTTGTGGACATGTGGTACAAGCCACAAGTATGTGTTCCAACTAGGAGCAGAGTATGTCCCTTTCAGACAGAGCAGGTGGTGGAGTTTGCTGGGAACAGTGTGGTGAGTCCAACCACTGATAACCAATGGATAGATAGGAGTGACAAGTGGAAGTCTGGAACATGGAGTACATTGCTAAGGATGATTTCATATGTTTTTCTGGAGATTGTTGATTGGAGTGCAACCATTCCAATACCTACTGCCAAGGTGATGGAGTTGTTTCCAAGAGAGATGGGTTGCGGTGGTGATAATATGGTGTATGTGTGGAACCAGGTTGTCAAGTCTGGTTCTTCTCCGCTCTGCTCCAGTCGGTCGGAGGTGCAAAGGGAGACTGGGCAAAGGGGCGGAGTCGTTGGAGGTGGATGGACTTTGGCTTCAGTGATGCAGGTGGCACGCTGCACCCTTGCGCAAAGTATGTCCTAAGTATTTCGGAGGACGGAGTTGACAATCGGAACGGAATCCGATAGAGCAAACAGAGAAGTGACTTAGATTCGTATATACGAACTAAGGTTACAAATGGAGGGTACAGAGTTTATATACGAAGGTCCGGAGTTGGATTAGTAACGGAGATTGGTAAGTAAGAGGACTAAGCAAAGGAACTGTGGAGCTGTGCTCCGGATACAAGAGAAGCCGGAGCTGTGCGTATGTAGGGAACACAGCTTTGGAGGAAGTCTAAGGGCGGAACTAAGACGAAAGGGGAAAGAGGAGACAGAGTTACCATAAACGGAATAAGGATGTACAAAAGGGGAAACAGAGATATGTCCGATATGTACAAGGTGCGTCTGTGATAAGATCACACCGGAGTCCTTGACTGGAGATGGTCCAGAGGACTGGAGTGGGAACGCGGGATATGACACAGGTTCAATATGGCATCATATGTGATGTTGCTCTGGAGTCGAGGATAATGGCTTTTCCAGTGGACAAGCTCAGCTCTGATGATACATAGGCCTGAATCTGCTGGATTAATCCCTTTCATACACATGCTTTAGCTATGTGGGCTTGCTCCAATACTTCTCTGGGTGGGTCCTTTGAGGCATTTGCCTGTGTCATATCCTGTGTTCCATCTCCAGTCCTCTAGACCATCCCCACTCAGAACTCCAGTGTGATCTTATCATAGATGCACCTTGTACATATCAGACATATCTCCATTTCCTCTTTTGTACATCCTTGTTCTGTTTATGGTAACTCTGTTTCCTCTTTCCCCTTTCATCTTAGTTCTGCTCTTAGATTTCCTCCATGGCTGTGTTCCCTATGCACGCACAGCTCTGGCTTCATTTGTATCTGGAGCACAGCTCCTTTGCTTAGTCTTCTGATTTGTGATCCTCTACTTACCAATCTCCATTAGTAATCCAACTCTGGACCTTTGTATATAAACTCTGTACCCTCTGTTTGTAACCTCAGTCATATATTGATAATAGTCACTTCTCTTCTCACTCCTTGGATTCTGTTCCGATCGTCATCTCTGTCCTCTGAAATAATAGGACATACTTCACACAAGGGTGCAGCATGCCACCTGCATTGCTGAAGCCAAAGTCCATCCACCTCCGACGACTCTGCCCCTTTGTCTAGTCCCCCTTCACATCTCTGACTGACTGGAGCATAGTGGAGAAGAACCAGACTTGACAGCCTGGTCCTTCCCCTTTCCTTTTCCCTTTCCCTCATTTCCTTTTCTCAAGTCCACTACCCACCTTTCATATGACCAGCACTTGTCAGTGTCATGTCTGGAATGCTGATGGTGCTCACACCACCTCTTTCCACGCTTGACTGGTTTCATGGTAGTCCTGAGAGTGGCATCGGAGGAAGTGGAGGGATGTAAGTGGGCTTCTTCTGACACCACACATGTCTCTACAGTGTCAAAGGTGAGCTTACTTTCTTTGATGGTGTTGATCACGGAGGATGTGGGAGTGCTCCACTCTGTTTGGAAGGGAGTTCAAGAGAATAAATGTGAGTTGGGGGTTGATGGAGAACTTCATGTCAGTGAGGCGGGTTTCCAAGGTGTGGAGGGAGGTGACATGGTCGGAGATGGATGACACTCCGTCCCATGTGGCTGAGAAGAGTTGTTGGAAGGTGTAGAAGGCAGAGGTGAGATTTGACGCCTGATGGAGGTCAAGGAGAGCACGAAAAAGTGCAGCAGAGGTGGTGTGTGCCTGCATTTTCAGGAGTAGGGCATCTGAGATGTGGTCCTGGATGATACCATGGGCTTTCTTATCCCTTTCTGTCCACTTTCAGATTTCCTCCAATGTCAGAGTCACAACTCTGACCAGAGATGAAGTGCTCGGAGTGGATGCAATGGAGGGAGCTGGAGTGGTGGATGAGGATGTCGGAGTGGTGCCGACAGGGTATGGATCAGATCCTAGGACAACACCCAAGACCTTTTCCCTTCAGAGCTTAATGGTGACATATTGAAAGACAGATAAGTGGGATGAGGTGAAGGGGTGATAGGTTTGTCCCAGGGATTCTGTAGGTCAGAGCTAGAGTGAAGGGTTTACCCTTAAGACTCCCCCAAGTCCACAGTGGATGATCCTGAAGTGATCCGATGGTTAGGAAGGTGATCTGAATGAGTTTCAGACCAGAAGGAAATGTAGGAAGTGATGACGAAGCATAGGAGTCGATGAGTTTGACATTAGGAACAATGAGGAACATAGTCAGATGAGTTCTGATGATGATGGATGATGATACAAACATAGGAAGATGTATTGGAAATGTCTAAGACAACACTTTATAGTCTGGGCATACCCGAGACTGTCAAACCATTGCTAGGCTAAGTGACAGGAAGGTCCTGACTAAATAAAGGTATATCACACCACCCCATGTAGGGATGACACATGGAGTGTAGGAATGGTAACCAGTAAGTATAGTAAGCATAGGAATTGAAGTACACAAGAGGAGGATTGATCCAATAATGATTGGATCAGAAGCTAAAGCATAGGAAGCTAACAAAAACATCAGAACAGAACATACAAACCAGAAGCACTCAAACGATGATAGGAAGGTCAAACAAACACCTAGATGAAGGATTTAAGTTGTATTACACACAGTGGAATGCACAGATCATGGGTTGCAACCATAGGGAACACTGGCTCCCTACATCCGAGGAGGACTTAGCGACTGACTATCCCCAGTCAGTCATGTGACTGTGCAAAGTTGGTCCACCCATGCCACACTTGAAGCGCGTCAGCTAAGGTCACTCTCTTCATCTTTCTTCCTTCCACCACCACACGCCACACTTCTGTCAACCTTGCACCACCACCATGTCCACCTACAATGAGTTTGTGTCCCTCTCTCAGGCCAACAACATGCCCCCGTTGACATCACCCTTACAGGAAGCATGTGAATGGGTCAAGATGGCCAAGCAGCCAAGGAGAAGGTGCAGGCAGCCAAGGAGAAGGTGCAGGTGGCCAAGGTGAAGGTGCAGGAGAAAGCACACCGAGACAAGGCAGAGAAGGCAACTGCAGTGGCTAGTGTTGCCAAAGTTCAGTCCAGAACCTAAGGTTCAGACCTGAACCTTGAACTGAACCCCAAGGTTCAGGTTCAGTTCAGGTTCAGGTTCAGCCATTTGATCTATCAGAGAACTGGTTTGAACTAGTTCAAACCTACTTGAACCTCCACTACATTGAAGGGAATTGTTGAAATAATTTGACATTTAGGGTTGACATTTAAGATTGCTAAAATAATTTTAATAATTTAATTATGCTAATTTATGTCTTATCACTACTAAACCTTATTT
>JBBPTA010000569.1:0-12376 GCA_038093915.1 Boletellus aff. emodensis | reverse complement strand
TCAGGTATCTCCTTATCTGTAAGGTACAGCTCTATCTGAGTATATATTCGCACCTGTACCATTAGTAGTCCTTAGCTAGTTCTATGCAATCTACGCATAGAATTTAGTTCATCCTCGAGTCCTGTTGGATAGAGAGAAGGAAGTTTGCTAAGTTCACACGTACGCGTAACAGCGCATTCCTTCGTACTTAAGGACAATCTCCTGTACCTATTCCTCATTCTTGATCTGCACAATTCAGCGTATTCTTGAGTCCTCCTAGTCCTAATCTCTCAGTCCACTCTCGAGCGTGGTCCTAGTCCTCAGTCCCTCTGTCCGCTCTCGAGCATATAAGCCCTTTAGCCGTTCTCTTGGACGTGGAACCTTTGTCCTCATTGGCTGAGTTGTACCTCTTCGTGAGTGTCCTGCCGTTGAGTCTTAGTTTGATCCCTCGAGGTATGCCCTGTGTAACAAAAGATTGAGAATCTCTGTCATCCCTCCTATCTAGGAGAAGGACCCACCCCAGACATCATACCTAGCATCCTAGTCCCAGCATCCTCCGACGAGGAAGACACCGCCACAGCACCTTCGTCCCCTAGCATCCCTCATCCATGTCAGGATTACTGATATCTCAACTCCCATACCATTCGGAATGCCTACCCTCTCCCTCTTATAACCGAACTTATTGACGACATGAAGGATTCCACCATCTTCACCAAATTCGACATGCGTTGGGGATATAACAACATATGTCTCCACAAAGAAGATCAATGGAAGGCTGCGTTTATCACTCCTCTTGGACTTTTTGAGCCTACAGTCATGTTCTTTGGTTTCAGCAATGCTCCTCCCACATTCCAGGCTTTCATGAATCACTCCTTCACTGACATGATCTCAGAACGTTGGCTAAAGATCTACATGGACAATATCAGTATTCATACAAAGGATGATCTCGATTTACACCACGAACACACTAGACAGGTACTCCTTCGCTTACGCGAACTCAGTCTTTCCCTGAAGATCTCAAAGTGCTTCTTTGACGTACCCAACATGGAATATCTTGGTCTCATCATCAGTCAAGGACGTATTCAGATGGATCCCACTAAACTCAAAGCCATTGACGAATGGAAACCCCCCACCTCAGTTAAAGGGATTCACTCCTTCCTTGGGTTTGCCAATTTTTATCGAAAGTTCATCCCTGGATTCTCAGATCTCGTCGCCCCACTTGCTCTCCTTACCTGGAAAGATGAACCATGGCAATGGACTCCTCTCCAGGAATGCGCTTTCAGTGAATTAAAATCCCGTTTCTCTTCGTCCCCAGTTCTTGCCATCCCCGATGTCTCTCACCCCTTTTCCCTTATGACTGATGCATCTCTCTTGGCTGCTGGCACAGTCCTCCTCCAATCTGATTCCAATGGTGATTTCCACCCCTGCGCCTACTTCTCCAAGACCTTCAGTCCTGCGGAATGAAACTATGACATCTACGACAGGGAACTCCTCGCCGTCATCCTGGCTCTCCAGGAATGGCACCAATACCTCCAAGGAACGTCCCACCCGATCTCTGTCCTGACTGATCACAAGAATCTCTCCTATCTCAAGGACCCCCGAAAACTCTCCCGTCGTCAAGCCCATTGGTCTCTCTTTTTATAGGACTTCAATCTCGTATGGCAAGTCACCCCCGGTACTCACATGGCCCTGGCGGACGCTCTTTCACGAAAAGATTCCATAGACACCTCTTCCAACAACGCCTCAGCATCCATCCTCTTTGACCCTCAGATCATTAACGCCTTCAACCTTGCCCTTTCCGACGCCATTCGTTCCTCCTCGTCCTCGGATCCCCTCATCATCCGTGCTCTCTAAGGTCTTCAGGACGGCACCCCACTTTTCCCTCGCTCCTCCCTACAAGATTGGTCATTCGATAATGGCCATCTCTACTTTCACAACTGGATGTATGTTCCCCCCCCATCCCGTTCCTCCCTCCTGCACGCCCTCCATGACTCTCCCACCATGGGTCATATGGGGTTTTTCCGCACCAAAGCTCTTGTCGAGCGTGACTTCTGGTGGCCAGGTCTAAGCACTTTCGTCAAACATTTCATTGCTGGCTACGCCCACTGTCAACAATCCAAGGTGAACACGCACCCCACCACACCTCCCCTCACCCCGATCCCTTCTTCCATGTCTCTCCCTTTTCACCAGCTTTCTATGGACCTCATCACTGATCTTCCTCTCTCCTTGGGCTTCGATTCTCTGTTGGTCATGGTTGACCACGGCCTTATGAAGGGGGTAATTCTCATACCTTGCACAAAAACCATTGATGCTGCAGGAGTTGCACTACTCTTCTTCAACCATGTATTCAAACGATTTGGACTCCACGACTCAATCATTTCTGACAGAGGCCCACAATTTGCCTCAGTGTTCGCCCGTGAGCTTGCTTGCCTCCTCCATTATGACGTCCGCCTCTCCACTGCCTACCACCCCCAAACTGATGGACAGACTGAACGCGTCAATCAAGAAGTCGAAACTTATCTCCGGGTCTTTTGCATGAATCAACCCAATACATGGTCGTCCTTCATCACCAGTGCTGAGTTTCATCACAACTCCTCCCCACATTCGTCCACTAAAGCATCTCCATTCTCCCTCATGCTTGGTTATGAACCTCATGCCTACCCCCCCCTTGGAAAGACCTTCCTCCCAGCCCTCACCACACATCTCTCCCATTTGGAAGAATCCCGAAAGGAAGCCCTCGCCACCCATGAATCGGCGCGTCGTCTTATGTCCCAACACGTAACTCGTAGGTTTTCCCCATGGAAAGTCGGAGACAGGGTCTGGCTAGAAGCCACCAATCTCCGCATTCCTTACCCCTCTAGGAAACTTGCGCCCAAACGTCTGGGACCCTTTGAGATTTCACAAGTTCTATCCCCACTTTCCTACCGCCTCCGTCTTCCACCATCATGGAAAATTCATGACATCTTCCACGCTACACTTCTATCGCCACACCACGTCACCGAAGCATACGGTTCATCATTCCCTACACCACCCCCTGACATCATTGAAGGCGAAGAAGAATATGAAGTTGACGGTATACTCTCACACAGGGGATCCCCTGGCCGTTATCGGTACCTGACCGCATGGAAGGGTTACTCAGCATCGGAAAATACGTGGGAACCCGAAAGTAATCTCCGTCACGCACAGACCATCCTCTCCTCTTATAAAAGGACCCATAACTTATGATAACCCCTCAGACACTTTTCCTCAGTCTACCATTCATCCTATCATGTCTTCCCTCGCATCCTCTGTCTCTTCTTCTGTTTCTCGTCCCTCCAGTTTGTCTCCCCTTCATACTCGACGGGTCCATCCCTGTTTTCTTCCAGCTTCAGCCATTAATACTCTTTATGCATCCATCCTTTCCACCCCGACCTTGGTCCATGCCATTGAGCTCAATCCCCTCTATGAAGAGGACGAGATCTCCCAAGAACTCATATGCCTTTTTCTTGATTTAGCTTTAGTACAGTCTTACCACTTCCATACTGCCCCTTCGGATCTCCCTGCCGCATTCGGTCTTCCTCTCCGTCTCCTTATCAATCACGCCCCCAAATGCGTCCTTACGATACTTCACTTACACAGTTTTCATGGCTTCATCGAACGACTCGAACCAAGCCTTATCTATCCGGTTTTTTGCCACGTCTATTTTTCCTTGTCTATGGATGCCTGCAACCGTTACATGACTTCCATCGAACTTATCCCTTTACCCGTTTCCTCTCCACCCTTTGTTCCTTCCGCACCTGTCTCTCCCCCTCCTCTTTTGACTCATATCTCTTCTCTCCCCATCGTATCACACCCAGTTGACAAAGAATCAGTCTTGGCAGATGGCTACAGCATTGACCAAGCGGCACTGGCTCGTATCAGGGGACATATCCAACTCCACCACCTCCCTGATGGACACACCATCCTCTCCTCTGATGTACAGACCGTCAAGTCCCCTTTGGTGCGCCGTCCTGCCACCAATAACACTCGTTGCCACCACTGTCATCTTCTGGGCCACTATAGAGACCACTGCCCCAACTATCGATGCCCCTCCTGTTGTTACGATTTGTTCCCCTTATTCACACATCTTTTTCCTCTCCGTTTGTTGTCCTCGCCGCTCCCCCATCTTTGGCATGTACTATTACGATTACGAACATTTCTTCATTGTCGCAGGCTTACCTATGACTTACATCTGTTCTCTTTAGTCATACTTGTTTACCCGTCGTCCGATCCAACTCGGACTCCTTACATATCTTCAACCCTAGGGAGTCATTCTCACTTACATTATGTCCAATTCAACCCAGACTTTGTCATCACTTTTACAACAGTTCTATTGCCTTCTTTACAATTCCATGCTGTGCATTCCTTCGTATATAAGGACAATCCCTCCTGTACTTTTCCTCATTCTCGATCTGCGCAATCTAGCGTACTCTTGAGTCCCCTCTAGTCCACTCTCCAAGTGGAACTTTTAGTCCTCCCAGTCCCTTAGTCCGCTCTCAAGCGTGGTCTTAGCCCTTAGTCCTTCGGTACGCTCTCGAGCATTCAGACTCCTTAGCCGTTCTTTTGAACGTGGAACCCTTGATCCTCTTCGACTGAGTTGTACCTCTTCATGAGCGTCCTGTCGTTGAGTCTTTAGTCCGATCCCTCAAGGTACGCCCTGCATAACAAAAGATTGAGAATCTCCGTCGTCCCTCCTATCTAGGAGAAGGACCCACCCCAGAAATCATACCTAGCATCGTAGTCCCAGAGTCCTCCGACGAGGAAAACCCCACCACAGCACCTGCATCCCCCAGTATCTCTGAGCAACCACTACCCCCCACCCCTCACCATCGTCACAGAATGTTCCTCTCGTGAACCACTCGTCTATTAGCAACCCCCCCAGTACCAACCGTGGCTCCCCCATCAGTCCCCATGCCTAACCCGGCCTTCGCCTCAGCTCCAGCCCCAGCCCCAGCCCCAGCTCCAGTGCCCCTTCTTGCCACTATGCCTGAACTCAAAGCAGCCCTCCCCGCTGACTTCTCCGGAGAACCCGCTGATGCGGTTCGATGGATCAAAGCCATGAATGGCTACTTCAACATCAACCCCACATATTATACCTCAGACGACATTAAAATCTTGACCACTTTGAACAAGATGAGCAAGGGACGCAGAGTCTCTTTCTCCGAAATGTGGTATGATCGTATGATCGACGCAAACATAGCCGTCTCCGAGAAAACCTTTGCCAAGTTTACCGAAAACTTCGAGTCCACCTTCTACCCCTTTGATACCAAAGCCACCGCCCACCACGAGCTCACCTGCCTTGTCCAGAAATCTACAAAGGACGACGACAGCTTTCAAAAATACATCACGGACTTCCAGAACCTCGCAGCTAAAGCTGGTATCACCGACCAGACCACCCTCATTGACCAATTTTCCCTCGGTCTTGACCAAACCCTAGCTATCATGATCCTTTCCATGTCCATCATTCCCACCACAGTAAAAGACTGGATCAACAAAGCTAAAACATTCCACGCCCAGAAAGCTCGCATCTCCACTCTCAAGAAGGGACATTGCTCCCCTTCTTCGTTTACCAATTGAACCTCGACCCCTGATCCCAACGCTATGGATATCGACGCAGTTTGCGTCTCAAAACTCACCCCCACTGAACGCGCCCATTGCTTCCGTGAAGGTCTATGCCTTCGCTGCCGAAAGAAGAGACACAACACACAACAGTGCCATACCTTCTCCAGCCAAACCCCTTGCACCACACCTTCCACCAACCCCTTTAGGAATGGACAGCACGTACAAGTCGCTAACACCACCCCTGCTCCATCAGTGATTCCCACCCCTCTTGTCCCAAGACCCACACCCTCCGCCCTCGAAACCTATATTCAAACTCTCTGGTCCTCTGGGAAGGATGAAGGAGAGGTACTTCAGACTCTAAAGCTCTGCTTCGAGGACGGCCCTAAAGATGAGTCCTCCTCGGGTTTTCAGTAAAGGAAGCTGAACTGACGTCTCCTTCCTTAGATATATCCGCTGTACTAGTAGGACTCTCCAATGAACATACTATGCGTCTTCCCATCCATCTTACTGCCGGATCACAAACTGTTGAAACCTCCGCCCTCGTTGATTGTGGAGCAACAAACAATTTTATCGATTCGTCTCTTGTACCCCATCTTAGATCTGCAATCCGACGTCTTCCCCAGCCTCTCACCGCTTACAACATTGACGGAACTCCGAACCACCAAGGAACTATCAAATACACCATCACCACCAACGTCCTCCTCCCTGATCTCTCGGACAAAGTCACCTTCCTCGTTACCTCTCTGGGC
Organism: Boletellus aff. emodensis; assembly: GCA_038093915.1. Lineage (NCBI taxonomy): Eukaryota > Fungi > Basidiomycota > Agaricomycetes > Boletales > Boletaceae > Boletellus > Boletellus aff. emodensis. The sequence continues at coordinate 6,068 of JBBPTA010000569.1, read as the reverse complement.
TCCCCTCGTGTCATCCTCGGCATGACCTGGCTCAAAGCTCACAACCCGGTCATTGATTGGGCTGCCAATACCCTCTCCCTCCAGGACGCTGTGGTACCTCTTCGTGAGAGTCCGCCCTGGACAGAGGAAGACGACAACCCTTACCCCCAACATATTGGTAAAATTACACTGTCTACTCAACTCGCCCAACAAGAAAAGCCTAAGGAACAAGAAGTTCCTTCCTGGTGCAAGGAGTTCACTGACATCTTCTCTGAAAAGATGTTCAGTGTTTTACCCCCCCATCGTCCTTACGACCACGTCATCGAACTAAAAGAGTCTTTTGTCCTGAAGATCACCAAGATGTACCCATTTAATCCCACTGAATGAGAAGCTTGCTGAATCTTTATTGACAATAATCTCAAAACTGGTCGTATCATCCCATCAAAGTCCCCTCAAGCCTCCCCTTTCTTCTTCGTCCCCAAGAAAGATGGAACCCTTCGTCCGTGTCAGGATTACCGATATCTCAACTCCCACACCATTCAGAATGCATACCCTCTCCCTCTTATCACGGAGCTCATTGACGACATGAAGGAGTCCACCATCTTCACCAAATTTGACATCCGTTGGGGATATAACAACATACGTTTTCATGAAGAAGATCAATGGAAGGCAGCATTCATTACCCCTCTCGGACTTTTCGAACCTACTGTCATGTTCTTCAGCTTCAGCAATGCCCCCCCCACATTCCAGGCCTTCATGAACCACTCCTTCGCTGACATGATCGCTGAAAACTGGTTAAAGATCTACATGGACGACATCGGAATTCATACTAAGGACGATCTTGATTTGCACCATGAACGCACTAGACGGGTACTCCTTCGTTTATGAGAACTAGGCCTCTCTCTGAAGATCTCAAAATGTTTCTTTGACATACCCAACATGGAATATCTCAGTCTTATCATCAGTCAAGGATGAATTCAGATGGATCCCACGAAACTCAAAGCCATTGACGAATGGAAACCTCCCACCGCGGTTAAGGGCATCCGTTCCTTCCTTGGGTTTGCCAACTTCTATCGCAAGTTCATCCCTGGATTCTCTGATCTCGTCGCTCCACTCACTCTCCTTACCCGGAAGGATGAACCATGGCAATGGACCCCTCTTCAAGAACGCGCTTTTAATGAATTGAAATCCCGTTTCTCTTCGTCCCCTGTCCTTGCCTTCCCTGATGTCTCTCGCCTATTTTCCCTTATGACTGATGCGTCTCTCTTGGCTGCTGGCACAGTTCTCCTCCAATCGGATTCTAACGGCGATCTCCACCCCTGCGCCTACTTCTCCAAGACTTTCAGTCCTGCCGAATGAAACTATGACATTTATGATAGGGAACTCCTCACCGTCATCCTGGCTCTCCAGGAATGGTGTCAATACCTCCAAGGGACATCTCATTCGATCACCATCCTGACCGATCACAAAAACCTCTCGTACCTCAAAGACCCTCGAAAACTCTCCCGTTGTCAAGCCCGCTGGTCTCTCTTTTTACAGGACTTCAATCTTATCTGGCAAGTCACCCCCGGTACTCGCATGGCCCCAGCGGATGCTCTTTCACGAAAAGATTCCGTAGACATCTCTTCCGACAATGCCTCAATGTCCATCCTCCTCAACCCTCAGATCATTAATGCCTTTGACCTCGCCCTCTCCGATAACATTTGTTCCTCCTCGGCCTCCAACCCCCTCGTTATCCGCGCCCTCCAGGGTCTTCAGGACGGCTCCCCACTTTTCCCCGTTCCTCTCTGTAGGACTGGTCGTTCGACAATGGCCATCTCTACTTTCACAATCGGATGTATGTCCCTCCCTCCTCCTGTTCCTCCCTCCTGCATGCCCTCCATGACTCTCCCACCACCGGTCACATGGGCTTCTTCTGCACCAAGGCCCTTGTCAAACGTAACTTCTGGTGGCCAGGCCTTGGAACCTTCGTTAAAAGCTTCATCGCTGGCTGTGTCCTTTGTCAACAATCCAAGGTGAACATGCACCCCACCATGCCTCCCCTCACTCCAATTCCTTCTTCCACGACTCTCCCTTTTCGCCAGCTCTCCATGGACCTCATTACCGACCTCCCACCTTCCTCGGGCTTCAATTCTCTGTTGGTCGTGGTTGACCATGGGCTTACAAAGGGGGTAATTCTCATACCTTGCACAAAAACCATTGATGCTGCAGGAGTTGTGCTCCTATTTTTCAACCATGTATTCAAACGATTCGGACTCCACGACTCTATCATCTTGGATAGAGGTCCACAATTCGCCTCGGCATTCGCTCGTGAACTTGCTTGTCTCCTCCATTACAACGTCCGCCTGTCCACCACCTACCATCCTCAAACAGATGGACAGACTGAACGAGTCAACCAAGAGGTCGAAACCTACCTCTGGATCTTTTGCATGAACCAACCCAATACATGGTCATCCTTCATTACCAGCGCTGAGTTTCACCACAACTCCTCCCCACATTCATCCACTAAAGTGTCTCCATTCTCCCTCATGTTGGGCTATGAACCCTGTGCTTACCTGCCACTCGGGAAGACCTTTCTCCCCACCCTTACCTCCCGCCTTTCCCACCTGGAAGAATCTAGAAAAGAAGCCCTCGCCGCCCATGAATCTGTGCGCCATCTTATGTCCCAACATGTAACTCGCAGGTTTTCCCCATGGAAAGTCAGAGATAAAGTATGGCTAGAAGCGACAAATCTCCGCATCCCTTACCCCTCTAGGAAACTCGCGCCCAAACGTTTAGGACCCTTTGAAGTTTCTCAGGTTCTCTCTCCCCTCTCCTACCACCTCCATCTCCCACCATCATGGAAGATCCACGACGTCTTCCACGCCACACTTCTATCACCACACCACGTCACCGAAACACACAGCCCATCATTCCCTACACCGCCCCCTGACATTATTGAAGGCAAAGAAGAATATGAAGTTGATGGCATCCTCTCACACAAGGGATCCCCTGGCCGCTACCGGTACCTGACTGCATGGAAGGGTTACTCAGCATCGGAAAATACATGGGAACCCGAGAGTAATCTCCGCCACGCATGGACCATCCTCTCCTCTTATAAAAAGACCCATAACTTACGATAATTCCTCAGACATTTTTCCTTTTGTCTAAACACCCATCCCACCATGTCCTCTCTCGCATCTTCTATCTCTTCCTCTGCTTCACGCCCTTCGGGCTTGTCTCCTCTTCGCACTCGATGAGTTTACCCTTGTTTTCTTCCAGCTTTGGCCATTAATACCCTCTATGCATCCATTCTTTCCACTCCAACCTTGGTTCACGCCATCGAGCTCAACCCCCTCTATGAAGAGGACGAGATCTCCCAAGAACTCGTATGCCTCTTCCTTGATTTAGCTTCCGTTCAGTCTTATCACTTTTGCACGGCCCCTTCTGATTTACCCGCTGCATTCGGTCTCCCTCTCCATCTCCTTATTAATCGTACCCCCGAGCGCGTCCTTACGGTACTCCACTTACATGGCTTCCACAGCTTTGTCGAACAACTCAAGCCCAGTCTCATTTATCCCGTTTTCTGCCACATTTATTTTTCTTTGTCTCAGGATGCCCGCGACCGCTACATGACTTCCATCGAACTTATTCCGTTACCCGTTTCCTCCCCACCCTTTACTCCTTCCACACCCGTCTCTCCCCCTCCTCTTTTAACTTGTATCACTTCTCCCCCCGTCATACTTCACCCCGTTGACGAAGACTCAGTCTCGGCAGATGGCTATCGCATTGACCAAGCGGCATTGGCTCATACCCGGGACCACATCCAACTCCACCGCCTCCCTGACGGACACACCATCCTCTCCTCCAATGTACAGACCGTTAAGTCCCCTCTGGTGCGCCGTCCTGCCACCAATAACACTCGCTGCCACCACTGCCATCTTCTGGGCCACTATAGAGATCACTGCCCAGACTATCGGTGCCCCTCCTGTCATCAGTCCACCCCTGGCCATCCCGCTTGCTGTTGTTTCTCCACTCACTGTGATATCTGTCAACGATGGGGACACGGACCCTGCTTTTGTCCCACCCGCATCTGCCCTCACTGTGATCACCTTGGCCATGTCCTTGACGACTGTCCATATGAGCATTACACAGTCGAACAAGCCACTTCCATCATCGGTGGACCACCTACTCTGTCTACCTAACATCGATGTATTCCAGCCTGGGGCTAGAATGTACGAAGGGGGTAATGTTACGATTTATTCTCCATACTTGCACATCTTTTTCCTCTCCGTTTGTTGTCCTCGCCGTTCCCCCATCTTTGGCATGTGCTATTATGATTACGAACACTTCTTCATTGTCGCGGGTTTACCTATGACTTACGTTTGTTCCCTTTAGTCATGCTCGTTTACTTGTCATCCGATCCAACTCAGACTCCTTACCTATCTTCAACCCTAGGGAGTCATTCTTGCTTATCACTGTCTGATTCAACCCGGACCTTGTCATCACTTTTACAACTGTTCTATTGCCTTCTTTACGATTCCATGCTGCGCATTCCTTCATACTTAAGGACAATCTCCTGTACCTATTCCTCATTCTCGATCTGCGCAATTCAGCGTATTCTTGAGTCCTCCTAGTCCTAATCTCTCAGTCCACTCTCAAGCATGGTCCTAGTCCTCAGTCCCTCTGTCCGCTCTCGAACATATAAGCCCTTTAGCCGTTCTCTTGGACATGGAACCTTTGTCCTCATCGGCTGAGTTGTACCTCTTCGTGAGTGTCCTGCCATTGAGTCTTAGTTCAATCCCTCGAGGTACACCCTGCGTAACAAAGTAACTATCATCTACTTCCCAATCTTGGTTCCATGAAGCAAGGATAATGTCCTCTGTAGCCTGTACAGTGGCAGTAGTGGTTTCAATAGCAGGAGATGGTTTAGGCAGATTATTGCCTAACAAGAATTCTATTCTGTTCCAGGAAACAATAAGTTGGAAAGAGAACGGAGTTCCAGATGGACAAGTCCAAATAGTGATTGTGGTGATGCAAACGAGCATGGTGATTAGTAGCATAATCAGTACCAAAAGGGGTATGATTAAGAGATCGGCAAGGGACATAAAGTGACTATTTTTGTTTGTGGGGTGGGTTAGACTTTTTCCATAAGTCTTTCTTAAGGCGGCATGCCTGTTTCAATATCCGGTTGTATACAGAACACTTTCTGTATTGGTTTCAAGTGGATAAGGTTTGCATGTGGTGCTGAAACCTTTGTTTCTGTTCCTTGGATAAATGTCTATGCCTATTTACAATATCCACAGTTAATCTATTGATCGGAGTACAATGCTTCCGATTCATTTGACCAGACCCAGTAGTTTTGGATTGGTGGAGCCAGGTTACTAGGTTGTGGACATGGGTAAGGGTATGGTATAGGGTTTCCTTGAGTCTCATCCTCTGAGTCTGTTACGCAGAGTGTACCTTGAGGGATTGGACAAAGACTCAACAGCAGGACACTCACGAAGAGGTTCAACTCAGCCAAAGAGGATGAAGGCTATTCATTCTGAAGAATGGCAAGGGGACTGTATGTTCAGAGAACGGATGAAGACTATATGCTCAGGAGTGGACTAAGGGACAGAGGATCAAGAACCATGCTTGAGAGCGGACTGAGGAGGACTCAAGAATATGCTAGATTATGCAGATCAAGAATGAGGAATAGGTACAGGAAAGTGTCCTTATATACGATGGAATGCACAGCATGGAATTGTAAAGAAGGCAAGAGAACAATCGTAAAAGTGATGACAAAGTCCAGGTTGAATTGGACAACAGTAAGCGAGAATGACTCACTAGGGTTGAAGGTCTGAGTTGGATCAGAATGAAGAGTAAATGAGGATGACTAGAGAGAACAAATGTAAGTCTGAGGTAAGCCTGCGACAATGAAGAAGTGTTTGTAATTGTGGTAGAATATACCAAAGACAGGGGAGAGATGAGGACAACAAACGGAGAGGAAAAAGATATGCGAGTAAGGGGAATAAATTGCAACAGAGTCTGTTACAAGTACTTGGTGTTACGATTTGCCCCTTTTCTTTCCCCTTGCTTACTGTTCCCCACTTATTCCATGATCTGGT
>JBBPTA010000567.1:0-12400 GCA_038093915.1 Boletellus aff. emodensis | reverse complement strand
TTAAGTAGTTTACCTTATTTAGCATGTCAGCCACAATGTGGCTGAATGTTTGCATTTGTTTCCCTCGCTTCGTACTTAATGTCGGAGTTCACTGTCGTCTTCCTTAGTTTCTGACAGTGGACTCCAGCTGAGCGAATCCAGCTGTTCAACAGAAGTTGGTGTCAGGATTCACAGAGACACAAAATCCATTGCAGTTGTAGACTAGGCTCAAAGCCTGGTCGAATCAAAGGCTATTGGAAGTGTTGAATTGCTTGAGGAGTTGGCAGCTCAGATTGGTGGTCACAGTTGTGTCAAGTGAGCAAGTGAGACATGTTAAAGATGCCACATGCAGTAGCTGGCTAATCCACCTGACACTTGACAGTTTCAGTGTCACCAGTCACCAATTCACTGGTCATCCATTATCCATGATGCACAGGTCAATGCCAACATCACCATCATTTTGAACAGGCTTTGTGCCATTCTCCAAGATGTTCAGACTGTGAGTCTGAATTCTCACCTTTGTTACTTCAAGTATGAGGTGACTACCCCTCCCTATGGTCATGGCACAATTTCAAGTTGGATGATCATATTGGACCATGACTCAACCAAGTGGTGTGTACTAGGGATTGTGTGTCAACACTTCAGAATCTAACAACCCTCATCAATCTTTTGGATAACTTCAACATGAACCTGTTGTTACACAGGGTGGACCTTGAGGGATCAAACGAAGGTTCTACAGCAGGATGCTCACGAAGAGGTACAACTCAGCCGAGAGGATGAAGGCTATACGTTCGAAAGAACGGTGAAGGGACTGTACATTCAAGAGAACGGACTAAGGGCTATATGCTCGAGAGTGGTCTAGGGGACAAGGGACGAAGACCACACCTAATAGGCGGACTGAGGAACTGAGGACTAGGGACCACGCTTGAGAGCGGACAGAGGACTCAAGAATACACTAGATTGCACAGATCAAGAATTGGGAATAGGTACAGGGAATGCATCCTTATATACGATGGAATGCGTAGCATGGAATTGTAAAGAAGGCGAGAGAACAATCGTAAGAATGATGACAAAGTCTGGGTTGAATTGGACAGCAGTAAGCAAGAATGACTCCCTAGGGTCGAAGGTCCAAGTTGGATTGGATGAAGAGTAAACAAGGATGACTAAAGGGAACAAATGTAGGTCAGAGGTAAGCCCGCGACGATGAAGAAGTGTTCGTAATCATAGTAGAATATACCAAAGACTGGGGAATGACAAGGACAACAAACGGAGAGGAAAAAGATATGTGAATAAGGGGAATAAATTGTAACAGTGGACAGTTTTTTGAGCCACTGTATAATTGGCCTGTGGAAGACACCATAGGCTCTGATTCATGCCAGAGTTTGCTGTTGGCTCAACCATCCACTGGGGCTTTGGTCCATCAAAATTCATGTCATGCTAGAGCTAGCATCTCTTCTCCTTGTAGGTTCTTCATAACTGATGCTCCTGTGCATGAAGATATTTACAACATTTGTCAGACCCTACAAAAACAGCCTGTGTGGAGGGTTCCACCATGCTAGAGAAAGACAAATGGGAAGATATTGAAAACTCAATGATGCCTCCCCATGATCAAGGCTGGTCTGTTGCCTTGCTTCTGTGCAGGTATCAAATTAAAGCTGAGCCTCCTCCAATTTTTCACATGTCTCCTGGCTATTGCTTCCTGGAGCCCACTTATTCATCCATGTCCAATTGTCAGAGAGCTGTAAGTGATACATCACAAATTGGCTTACCCTACAGAGGAGTTGGATAACCAAGGTTGAGATGCAATAGGGCTTGACACCCCTTGGCCCAAAAATATGGCATACATTTCTGAACAGCAGCCCCAGTGACCCTGATCCTTGAAACTCCAAAACCAAGGCAGGTGGGCTGTGTATCAAAGCTGTATGATTCTTCAGGGAGTATATGTCATCTCAGGCCAGCAGCAATGAGGTCTCATTTTGCAGTATCAGTGTTAGTCTCAACACCCTTGCAGAACCTCCACTATCACTCTTATAAGGCATTCTTTGGGAACTAGCAGAGCTTAACTTCAGGTACAACTTGAGCATGCTGGATCAGCATTTCATGCCACATCTCTGGCAGGAGAGCAAGCTTTGTTATGAACTCTTTCAGTGGATATTGTTGGGAATGGCATTCTGTGCATTCACTGTAAGACCTATGGGCAAATAGTAAGACCCTAAGGGCAAGTCTTCCCAGGGAGTTTAGCTCCTCAGCATGGGTCAAACCCCCCATGACACTGGCACTGGTACCCCGACCATATAGCTCAGTGGTTAGAGCACCTGGTATACAACTAGGAGGTCGCTGGTTCAATCCCAGCTCTGGTCGCATTTTCGTAACAGGCAGTGGTAGCAGTGAGTGTTAGGGGTGGCAGGGAGGCACACCAGAGGGGACTCAATGGTCTGTACATCAGAAGAGAGGATGGTCCGTCTGTCCACAAGACAGTGGATTTGGATGTGCTTGTGGATATGAGATAGTGCTGCTTGGTCAAGGTGATAGCCATCTGCAGAGTGGGATGTGGTGTTAATCGGAGGGGGTATGACAATGGGAGGAGAAGAAATATGAGCAAGTAGTGAAGGAGGCAAAGAAGGAACAAAAGGGGGTGACAAAGTGGGAGGAGGTAAGGCCTTGATTGAAGACATGTAGCAATTGTGGGTGTTCTGTGGGAGAGAAAAATACATGTGATGGAAAACAGGGTAGATGATAATAGGGTTGAGATGTTCAACGAAGGCGTAGAACCCATGCAAATGAAGAGCAGAAAGTACACACTCAGGAATGTGGTTAATGAGCATATGGAGAGGAAGTCTGAAAGTAGCAGGTAAATCAGATGGAGTGGTGCAAAAGTGATAGGATTGAACAAGAGAAACATCAGAGAAGATGTGCACAAGCTCCTGAGAAATCAAATCCTCTTCATAGAGAGGGTCGGCTTCAATGGCTTGGACGAGTGTGGGGTTGGTGAGAATAGAAGCATAAAGAGTATTGATTGAAGAGGCAGGGAGAAAAGTAGGATAAACACAATGAGAGCAAAGAGGGGAAGACAAAGAAAGAGGAGACATGGAAGAAGTGGTGGGCTGAGGGGAAGACATTGTTAGATGTGAAGGTAGACAAGGTCTGAAGGTCTATCATAGAGAGTGAGTCTTTTTATATGTAGAAAGGATGGTCCATGCATAACAAAGATTTCCCTTGGGCTCCCAAGTATTCTCTGAGGCTGAGTAACCCTTCCATGTGGTCAGGTACTGGTAGCAGCCAGGGGAGCCCTTGTGTGAGAGAATGCCATCAACTTCGTATTCTTCTCCATCAATGACATCAGGGGGTGGTGTGCATTGTTAAAACCAAAGAACATAATGGTTGGTTCAAAGAGTCCCAAGGGTGTGATGAATACAGCCTTCCACTGATCTTCCTCTCAAAGATGGATGTTGTTGTAACCCCAATGAACATTGAACTTGGTGAATAGAGTGGAGTCTTTCATGTTGTCAATTAGTTCAGTGATGAAAGGAAGAGGATAGGTGTTGCAGATGGTATGGGAGTTTAAGTACTGATAATCCTGGCAAGGATGAAGGGTACCTTCTTTTTTTGGGACAAAGAAAAACAGGGAAGCTTGGGGTGATTTCGAAGGGATGATACAACTGGTTTTCAGATTTTCTTTGATAAACATACGGCAGGCTTCATGTTCAGCAGGGTTAAGCAGATAGACCTTTGTGATTTTGGGGACAAAGGACAGTTTCAGGTTGATGGTATGATCAAAGGAACAATGAGGGAGTAGAGTAGTGAACATCTTTTCAGAGAAGACATCAGCGAACTCCTTGCACCAGGAGGGGACTTCTTGTTTGAGAGGCTTTTCTTGTTGGGCAAGTTGGATGAAGAGAGTAATCTTTCTGAGGTGTTGTGGGTATGGGTCTGTTTTGATCTCTGTCCAGGGCAGACTCTTACAAAGAGGTACCACAGTGTCCTGAAGAGTAAGAGTATTGGTGGACCAGTCAATGAGGGGGTTACATTTCTTGAGCCAAATCATTCTGAGGATAATACAAGGTGAGCCGAGAGAGGTGACAAGGAACATGACTTTGTCAGAAGCATTGGGGAAGATCATGTTTGCAGAGATGGTGTACTTAATGGTTTCATGATGGTTGGGGGTTCCATCTATGTTGTATGCGGTTAGGGGCTGTGAGAGGCAATGAATGGCTGAGCAAAGATGGGGAACTAAAGAGGTATTGATGAAGTTGTTCATGGCTCTGCAATCAATGAGAGCAGTGGTGTCAATGGTTTGAGCTCCAGTTTGTAAGTGGACAGGGAGATGCATGGTACATTCACTGGAGAGTCCTATGATTACAGCAGAGATATCTAAGGAAGGAGACATTGTTACAGCTTCCTTTAATGAAAACCCGAAGCCAGGTCTTCCTTAGGTGTATCGTCAAAGCAAAGCTTGAGAGTCTAAAGGATCTCACCTTCATCCTTTCCTAAGGTACAAAGGCTGTTGATGTAGGTTTCTAGAGTGGAGGAGGCTTTAGCTGGGGGAAGGGTGATGACAGGTGGGATAGTAGTGACATTTGTGGTTTGAACCTGCTGGGGGTTCCTAAAGGGGTTGTTTGAAGTATGAGGGGGTTGACTAGGAGATGAGGCAAAGGTGCAGCATTGTTGAGTGTTGTGGCCTTTCTTCTGGCAGCAAAGGCAAAGGTCCTCTCTAAAGCAATGAGCTCGCTCAGCAGGGGTGAGTTTCAAGATGCAAATGGCATCGATGTCCATGGTGTTAGGGTCTGGGGTGGAGTGAGGGGTGTATGAGGAGGGAGCTCAATGACCCTTTCAAAGGGCAGCAATTCAAGCCTTCTGAGCATGGAAGGTCTTTGCTTTTTCAATCCATTTAACAATGGTGGCAGGGACCTTGTCCATGGAGAGGATCATGGTGGTGATCTGTTGATCAATTCCTAGGGAGAACTGGTCAATGAGGGTGTTGGCATTGGTGATCCCCACTTTGGCAGCAAGGTTCTGGAAGTTGGTGATATACTTTTGGAATCTGTTGTCCAATTCTCCATTGGGATGGTGGAAGGACTTCTGGACAAGCTTGGTGAGCTCAAGGTGGGCAGTGGCTTTGGTGTCAAAGGGGTAGAATGTAGACTTGAAGTTCTTTGAGAACTTATTGAAGGTTTTCTCAGTGGAGGCAGTGGTGGTGTCAGCCATCTTGTCATACCACATCTCTGAGAAAGAGACTCCTTATCCCTTACTCATTTTGTTGAGTGTGGTCATGATCTTGATCTCATCAGTGGTGTAGAGCTTCACAATGATGGTGAAGTATCCTGTCATGGCCTTGATCCATTGAACTGTATCTGCAGGTTCTCTGGAAAAGTTGGTGGGGAGGGCAGCCTTGAGTTTGGACATGATGACTGGGGTTGGTGGAGCTGGGAGTGCTAGGACTGATGGGGCTGGTGGAAGTGCTGGGATTACTGGGGCCACTGGGAGGGGTGCTCAAGTGGGAGAAGCTATGGGTACAGATCCTGTGGAGTATGAGGACTGTGATTGAAAAACTCTGTGTCAATGTCATGGGGTAGGGGGCAAAGGTGGTGTTGGGGTATGAGGGGATGATGGGGCAGTGTCTGGGTATTCCTTGTCTGAGGACCCTGGGACTTGGTGGGGAGATATGGTGACTGGGTGTGTCCTACTCTTGAATAGGAGGGACCAGGGAGATTCTCGATCTTTTGTTATGTGGAACATGCCTTTGGTGGTGTACATGCAGTCTTCGACCATGTTAGTGGGTTCTTCTACCATTCTGTGTCCAATGTCAACACCTTGCAGGAACTCTCATTCTGTGAATTGGCCAGGATGGGCCAGGGTGCATTCTAGGGAGTCATTTCCATGATAGCTGATGTTGTTGACATGTTGGACTCACTGTGTACAGTCTGGGCAATTCTTGATGTTGATATGTAAGACACCATAGAGGCATGACCACTCCCATTCTTCCAATGGGGGTGGTTCGTTCTCATCTGTCAGCTCTTCATGGACATCTATTGGCTCCTCATGCATCATTGCACACCAGACAATCTGATCATCCTCAGACAGTGCTTTGTCCTCATGTATCTGTTACGAAAATGCGACCAGAGCTGGGATTGAACCAGCGACCTCCTAGTTGTATACCAGGTGCTCTAACCACTGAGCTATATGGTCAGGGTACCAGTGCCAGTGTCATGGGGGGTTTGACCCATGCTGAGGAGCTAAACTCCCTGGGAAGACTTGCCCTTAGGGTCTTACTATTTGCCCATAGGTCTTACAGTGAATGCACAGAATGCCATTCCCAACAGTATCATGCCTAGGAAGGTAATGGGCTCATTGTCTTCACCCACATCAGACGTTGTTTCATATATATTGAACACATTCTCATTGAGGTCATCAACAGTCTTGGGGTTATCCCTGACATCATCCTTTTCATCAGTGGATGTGGAATGTTCCTTGCTAGTTGGTTCACTATCAGGACTTGTTGGTCCTTCATTCCCTGGGGTATTGATACACTCACCTTTGTCCTGAACTTCCATGGTGAATAGGTGATGTTTTGCCACTGGCTAGGAGTCAGCCTTCTTAGGTTTAGAGCACTGGTCAGCCATGTGCCCTTCCTCTCCACACCTATAGTAGGTGATTCCAGTGAGGAATTTGCAGGGCTGGCTCCTCTTATTGAATGATCAGACCAGCTGGTCCCTTTTCTAGTGGTCACTTCCACCCTTCCTCTATCTGTGTGCTTACTGAAGCCCTGAGGCTTCAATTTATGGTGATATATAGTGTTGCCCTTCTTTACATACATAGGCTTGTCCCCACTCATACTCACATGGCTATTGTGGTTCCACTTTCTGTGTGAACTCATCCGCAATTGGGAGGTCTTGCCCCCAAAACTATGACTCAGTTGCAGATGAAGGTTTATAGCCTTCTGGGCAATCTCCATCCACCACACTTCCTTGAAGATTTCCTCAATTGTAGAGTGCTCAGCAGAAATTCCACATGCCTTGAAGACACTTTTTATTATCAAGTGGGGTAATCCACAAAGGAATTTCCTCCTGAATGAATAGTCATCAGGAGGTTGTACCATTTGATGTGTGTCATTATAGAATGTGAGGACTCCCTTATCCATGTTGAACCATGTGTGGTTGTATTGGTCAGCAGCATTCTGTGCTGAGGCTTTGTGGACAAATCATTTGAACAGACCACAGATCAGGTCTTCGAAAATCTAATGTAGGACCTGGTGGTCCAGGGAGTCAACCTCTTGGTCATACCATTGGGAGGCCATGTCCTCCAAGTACAGTCCTGTGTACAGAACTCAGTCAGTGTCATGACCTGATCCTGTTATTTTGAAGGTACAAAAGTACTTCAATAACTGGCTGAGCCAGTTGTCAAACTTCTTGAGGTCATCCTGACTTCCATACTTTTTGGGCTTTGGCAGGTTCATCACCTTTGCTTCAGGTCCCACCAGACTGGTCATAGTAGTACTGACCCATTCCCAGATGCATTGGGCATAATGGTGCTGCATGAAATCCATGTAGTGTGTATTCCCTGGGGTGAATCCCCTGAGGTAGTCATGCTCAGGGGGGTGATCTATCAAGTTTCTATTATTGGAATGAGTCTTGTCTTTGGATGAGGATTCTGGACCGTTGGAGGAATTTCCTCCATCAGAACTTCCTAGGGAACCTCCTCTGTTGATTCTTCTCCTGCTAGAGTGTTCATCCCTTCCATGGTGTCAATGAGGTTCTCTTGGCCTCCTGTGGTTATCACCTTTGGAGGGATTCCCTCCTTCATCTGGACAACCATTTTCTCGTCCCTTGTTTCTTTCCACTGTCATGTTGTCTCTTGCCATCTGATGCAATATGGCAAGACCCCTGTTTGGTCCATAAAGGTGATGCATAATGTCAGAGTTCCACCCCAACAAGTATGCTGGGCAGTGATGCATGTTGGGTGCTAGTCCTTTGTATCAGTCTTCTCTTCGAGGAGCATTCTCCTCTGTCTTGACTGGCATCACAACAGGCTGGCTGCTGGATCGAGTGTCCCAATTGGTTTCTTCAGTCAGCACCTTTCTCATGCACTCTGTTATGCTTGGCCTGGGTAGGGATCATCCGAGTGTAGACCTAGCAGACAAGGGTCACTCCTAGCAAGGTGAGGAGAACATTATCCTAAAGGTCTTCCTTAGGAGACAAGGATGAGATGGCTGAGGGTCTTTCTATGACGACAAAGGTACTGCTGGTCTAGGAGTGCTAGCTGGTGGATGAAGGAGCTCAAGGCTTGGGAGTGAGGAGTGAACAAGGTAGTTGCCAGGTAAGTCTAGCTTAGGGTACATGGCTAGATGACTGGGGTTTATATACCTATCTGTGATGCACACAGACCAGCTACTATATATGAAGAACAATAGAAAAGAAGATAAGAAGTCCGAGTTGAATCAGACAGAGGCATAAGCCAGAATTACCAATAGGCTGAAAGGAGTAAAGGAAGTCCAAGATGGATCAGACTGTGAGTAATGAGTAATGACAAAGGATCCAATGAGTCAGATTGTCAAGTAAGCATGAATGATAAGTGATCTGGTTGGTCAGATCACAGAGTAAGCAAAGAAGAGTAAGCAAGAGGAAAGAAAAGGGGTGAATTGTAACATGCTTGAGTGTATCAACCTGGTGCTGGCCAGAGTTTCCTGATCCCTGGGGATCGTTCCTATACTCCAACCATTGGAGTTGGAGTCCTTCAAGGAACTCACTTACTGTCATCAAGGTGACTTGTGGGTTGATGGGTGATTCACTCTTGGTTGACTCACAGAATGAAGGCATAGTTACTTCAGTATACAATTGTTCAAGGAGACTGCTGTCTCTCTGAATAGTTTCAGGATCCGAGGTGGTCCACATGAGCTTGACACCCATGTATTGTGAGGTCAGCAAGCTCACTGTGTCATCAGTGGATGCTACCACCTCTTCTATGTTATTGGGAGAGGGGAACCATTGGACTTCAGGCACTTGGGTAGGCCCAGCATCCTTGACCTCAGTCTAGGGAGCTGAGGCTCCTTTTTTAGCCTTTTTGGATGTTCTTTTACTGTCCATAGATTGTTGAATCAGGTTGAACCTATTATCAACTGAGGGTGGCTCACCCTCATTCCTTTGTGGTTGGTCAGCCACTGCTCAAGTGACACTGCACATTGCAGTTCAGCTCATTGCAAATATTGTGAATGCTCTTCAAAAAATTGTAAGGTGTGGTCTACTGTCATCTTAGACTCATGCAAGCAAAGAGGACCATTATGGTATTTGCAGGTGAGGTTTTAAGACAAAAGTAGATTGGACTCACTCCCCAGCAAGCCCATACATTTTATCTATCTATTTGATGCATGTGATTCTCTTACCATATGCACCCCATATATCCAATATACACATTGGGGCACTGCCCCTGACAATAGGTGTAACTCCAGTGTCTGAAAGTAAAAGGGAAGAAGAATAAGTTTGTTCTCTGAGTGTGTACCACTCAGGTAGAGGATCAGAAATGAAAGTTAAAAACTTATCCCAAGATAATGAAAGTAAGTAATGGGGTTCTCTAATTTCTCCCCATATTCTGGTAAGTGAAGAAAGAACATATGGTTATGTGAAGTGAAATTCTTGCAAGTATAAGGTAAAAGTAACTGTCCAATTGCAGAAGTGTTAAGTGCAAGAAAATTGTCAAGAATCTTATACTGTAAATTATTTCTTTGAAAGAGTCTTTGGAGTCACACTGGAGTGAACTGCTCCAGATCACATACATAGTGACTGCCTAGAAAAGTGAATAGAGGCCATGTTTCCAGTATCATGGACTTGAACAGGAAGTCCATCAGATTGTCCTACAAGGTTAGGAGTCCTCATTCTTGGTTCTCCTCTTGTTTATACAGCAATCAATCTTTTAGCCAGTCCACATCAGATTTCATTAGCTTGATGCTAGGAAAAACTTGATATTAAGATCATCATATGTGACTCAAGCAACAGTCAGATCTTGGCAAGTCTTCTTCAACTTCTGCTTGTTCTCATGGATTATGTCTCATTTGTCTTTGACTTCTATACAAACAGTCTCCCACTTGTGTTTCTAGGAGTTGCACTTATGATTAGCAAGCAGGACTTCTGTAAGGGCTGACTTTGAACCCTTGTTAGCCTCTTTGATCATCTCTCATAAAGCCTCCTCTCAATTATACACCTCTTGGAGCATTTGCACACCCAAGGTGATCCTATGATCTCTATGTTCCACCAAAAGTTACTTCTATCCCTCCAGATTTGGACCTCATTCTCCAGCATTCTGATATGTTCTTCTAGGGATATCTCCTCAACAGGTGGATTGTATTCAATATCAGAGAGGTAGGGTGCATCATTGGGGTCATAATCAGAAGGTGGGTATACTAGTTCAGTGTCTTCTTCCATCAGGGGGTTCTCTAGGGTTGTGGTGGATACCACAAATTCCAATACCTCCTGGAGAATGACCAGAGCATCAGTTGACATGTTGTTGATTTGGAAGAAGGTTGTACCATTCATGAAGGTGGTCATGATGGTTATTGAGTCCAATAAGGGTAAGATGAGGTAATTCATCTGTGGGTTCAATATTTGCTTCATTAGAAGCAGTTTTGGAATAAGGAGGAGCTGGAGGTAGATACTCAGGTAAGTTCTCTGAGACAGGTCTCAGGTCCTGGTCCTCTCTGCTAATGGATCTCCTAATCCTATTACCTCTTCTATTAGAAGGTTCTCCAGAGTGATGATGATTTGTCTCACTTTGGGTTCATTGCCTCTGCTGTTGTCTAGCTGATCATGCAGGTGATCTCTGTAAACCATATGGTCCTGGGTTGGATGGTCTATGGGTATGGGTATTTACCCTATGGCTGGTCAGTGTCCATCTATAAGCAGTCTCACCATTGGAATAGAACCAGTGGACCTGATTATCAGCCACATGTCATATGAAAGAAACAAATGTAGTAGCAATCAACCCTAAGGTTGATACCAAGACCAATCCAGTTGCATTTAGCCATAGTGCCAAGAATAGGCACATTAAGAATAGGAGCATACCAAGAGCAAGTTCTCCTCCAACACACCAGGTAGGAAATATTGCAGGAGATTCTTTCCAAAAGAGTCTAGACAGGGCTTATAATCTTTTGAAGGTTACAGGCAACTCCAAAGGGTGCATAGACTGAGGTGCAGCAAGGGAGTGTGGAATGAAGTGCTGAAACTCACTTCTTAGTTGGAGTGTGAACTAGTAACCAGAGTGTTAACTGTCTTGGGTTTTAGTTGTAGACCCAAGAGGAAGTCACAGTATCAGTCACAAGGGTGTTGTGATGATAAAGAGTAATAGAGTGAGTGTTATGCAGAACATGTCTTGAGTGTGTGGACTGGGACTTACCTGACAAGCAGGACACTTACAAAGAGGTATGACTCAGCTCAAAGGGGATTGAAGGATGAAAGAGCTATATGTCCTGTATGGACTAAGACTATACACCTGGTAAGGCAGACTGAGGACAGAGGATGTCAGAACAATGGATGAAGGATGAAGGAGCTGGGAGTGACTCAAGACAACACTTGATTGTGCAGAACAAGAACACAGTACATATACAATAAAGCCAGTATATATAGGAAAGGATGTGTAAGTGTGGAATCCTATGGAATGTAAAGGAAAAGGAACACTAAGTATTGATGACAGACAATACTGCAGAGAAGGCTGTCTGTAAAGGAAACAAGGAATGAGACAAAAGGAGGATAAGGGGAGAACTAAAAGGGGACAATGGCCACATGGAGATCGCTTGTGATGATGAGTATATGTGTTGGGAATGGCATTCTGTGCATTCACTGTAAGACCTATGGGCAAATTGTAAGACCCTAAGGGCAAGTCTTCCCAGGGAGTTTAGCTCCTCAGCATGGGTCAAACCCCCCATGACACTGGCACTGGTACCCTGACCATATAGCTCAGTGGTTAGAGCACCTGGTATACAACTAGGAGGTCGCTGGTTCAATCCCAGCTCTGGTCGCATTTTCGTAACAATATGTTCATAAAAGTAGGAGAAGAAACTATTTATTATGATAGCCATTGTACAGAGTAAGAACATTGTACAGGCAGTCAGAGCATTCATCATTGTCATCAGTTAACCCCTCCACTCAGATAGTATCCACCAGGACCTAAGAAAAGCATGTATAAAGACTGTGGTCAATCAAAAACACTATATACTCTCAATCAAGCATTTCAAAGGATACACATATCCATAGAAAGTGGGCCATAGTGGGCTGAAAGAGGATAGCATGGTCTAATCAAACCAAAATCAATTGCCTAGGGACATCCTTGTCCTACAGAGTCCAATTCTTGCAAGTATAGACAATATCAAATATATTTTGATATTCTTGTAGTGAGTATATAGTGTTTTTGATTGACCACAGTCTTTATACATGCTTTT
>JBBPTA010000566.1:0-12410 GCA_038093915.1 Boletellus aff. emodensis | reverse complement strand
TTCAAGGAGTTCTCTCTCT
Source organism: Boletellus aff. emodensis (assembly GCA_038093915.1). Lineage (NCBI taxonomy): Eukaryota > Fungi > Basidiomycota > Agaricomycetes > Boletales > Boletaceae > Boletellus > Boletellus aff. emodensis. Next base: position 12,391 of record JBBPTA010000566.1, on the reverse strand, counting down.
ACCTGAGTGACTCTTCCCTCATTCCTTCCCTCTTCACTCAGAGACACTCTCTCACACACCCTTGACATATAACTGCCACCATTCTGGTTGCAAGTTCTCACCACTCCATTCTATTGAAGTGAGTCTCACACTTCAAGCTTATCCCTTGGCTGTCCCTTGGTCTGCGCCCCCTTTGGGAGTTTGCCTGTACACTTCCAAAAGGAGCCGTCGGGTTTCGCCCGTTGGAGCCGATTCTGCTGCCGTAAGTTCGGGCTCACAGGATTTCGGCGATGACGCGGGCCCAATGGCAAGTGGCCCAGAGGACTCTTCGGAATTGGAATCGGACTCCCGCACGACGAGTCGACAGAGGGCGAGCGTGCGGGTCTGATGAGGTGAACAAGACAGCGCCCGTGGCCGACGATGCGCGACGAGGAGGGACTTGCAAATCGGGAATACTGAAAGGACTTTTCTCTTTTCACTTTATCACATGTATCACAGTAGTCTAGCCTGGTCCAGGTCATTCTTTCATTAGTCACTATTGTCCTTCACATGATGTCATTATGACATCATAGGTAGGTTGAGTAGTATATAAGGACAGGCATGTACAGTAGTTTCTCTAGGTTCAGAATATTATCATCTTCTCAAGATCACTAAGCTCACTTTGAGTTTGGCCTTGGGAAAGTTCCTAACATTATTCTGAACCTAATCCTTTCGTCACCCGCACTTCGTGCCTGACGCCCTTCATCCACTCTTTACCTCTCATATCGTTTTAGTCTTGCCTTAGACCCTCACGGGTCTCTGTCCTCTTCCCTCATACGCACTCGGGCTATACCAGAGCGAACATCCCTATTCGGGAGTAGTACCTCATCGGTCCACTAGCCAACGTGCCCCCTATCCATTTCACACACCTGGACTCCAGGGTTAAGGAGAACCCGCCTGTACACGTGACGTACACTGGACTAACACTGGGTAAACGTTATAAGCAGCTTCGCGCTGTGCATACGGTTGTCCGCCATATAAACAAGGATAAAGTTGCTTCCCCATAGTGCACTAGGGGCATATCTACAGAGTGTTAGAGGCTGTAGCGTAGGGTCGCCCGATAATGGCCCACTGTTCGCGTGATTACAGTTATTGTCATGTCGTTTCGCTTGACGTATCAAGTGCCCGTAGCCAGGGTTATCCGGTTCCCCTCCGTGACTCTCCCACTCAAGAATCGTGGGATTTCTTTCTTCCACCATTTGCTCACTTTGAGCATCTGCTCTTGGTCTTGAGCCACTGGAACGCCTCTCTTTGAGGGTGGTATGTGGTACTCGGACAATGCGAAATGTCTCTAGCTGTTGAATTCCAACAATGGCTTGAGGATATGCAAAGGTGGCAACTTGCCACAAAAACCAACCCTTCCAATGTGGGACCTTCTCCTGCACCACCCAACCTCATGACGGAAGTCACATTCCCTTCACCACAGACACACTTTGTGCCCACAATTGTCACCCCGGCCTCACTTCATACCCAGTCCCAAACTGAAGTTGAGTTCTATGAAGAAAGGGACATCGGAAAGTCTTATGCAAGAAAGCCAGAAGACTTTTCCGGCAAAAAAGAGGACTTCATCTCATGGTGGTGCACTATGAGGCAGTACCTCAATGGATTCCCAAAGAGACTGACAGATGGCCAGAAGATCAATCTGGTCCTTTCCTATATGGTCAAAGATGAGGCCGCACGGTTCGCCGACCTCTACAATGCCAAGCACGGCGACTCCCTCCATCACCAATCATTTATATCTCTGGAGGAAGAGTTCAAACGGACATTTTTACCCGTAGGGCTTAAGAGGGAAGCTGAGAAAAAGCTTCTCAAAATGAAACAAGGAAAGGAGGAGTCTGTTCAAGGCTTCTTCGTACGCATGCTTCAATACACCCTTGAAGCAGAATACAGCATGATCCACAATGGGCAAACAATGATCCAAGTCGCAAAGGATGGCTTGCGCTCTGACCTCGTCGAGCATGTCCTCTTGGAAAAAGAAACAGTCCAATCAGAGGACTTTGAAATTTGGAGACAGGTGTTTGAAGATGCCGACTACACGCTTAAAGAGTTATACAAATATAGGCGTGGTGGTCAACGACTGTCTCCCCCCTCCTACCGACAATGGGAACAATACGTTCCTATCCCTTCACCCTTCAAATCTCTTCCTTCTCTGAAGCCTGTACCTTCGCAGGTTCCCTCTTCCCCTTCGGTGGCTGCTCCTGCCACATCTTTATGAAAGATCTCATTTCGAGGTCAAACTTTGGAGTACAAGGATGTGGAAGAGCTTGCCGCGAAAATTAAAAAGGTTGAAAAAGAGCATCCCCGAACAGTAGTACAGTCTAGCCCTGTTCGTAGCCTACCTGACAACAAATATACTGTTTTGTCAGTAGAAGAAATAAATGAGGAAAAGGTCCAATACAAAAGATTAGGACCTGAGTCACGAACCCCCACTAAGGGTTCTAAAGAAAGTGCGGGTTACGACCTGTACAGTGCGGAAGATAAAGAAATCTTACTGCAAGAAAGAAAGTTGATTGGTATGGAGATTGCGATCAAAGTACCAAAAGGAACTTACAGCAGGATCGCTCCTAGGAGTGGTTTAGCTGTAAAAGGAATTGATGTTGGAGCTGGAGTAGTTGATGCGGACTATAGAGGAGAAGTAAAATGCCTCCTCATCAATAACTCCGCTAATAAGTTCAACATCAAAAAGGGAGACTGTGTTGCACAACTTGTGGTCAAAAAAATCAGCCTAGCCAAACTAAATGAGGCTAAAGAACTTGATGTTACTGAACGTCAAGAAAAAGGTTTTGGTTCAACAGGGATATCAGAAGAACCAAAAAAGATCACCATCATGAAACGGGAACATAAAGGAAAATCTATAACTTCGAAAGTTCCTGTTTCTTCCCCCCTTAAACCCGAAAACCCGAAGGCGCCTGTCTCCGAAAAGAAAACACACGCCTGGTACAACACGGTAGATCCCTGGTCAGTCCAATGGATCAAGAAACTGGCTGAAAATGCCCCAATCAAGCAAACGGAGGAACATCTATGTTCTTTTGTACATGAATCACGAAAAGGGGAAGTAGGTCCGGAGCTGGTCCAAAGAATCAAGGAATTAACACCAGTAGAGGCGCATTTCTCCTTAAGAGAACTCCAACAGAAACCATGCTTCGTTAAAAGGAAACAAGCAAAAGATGCATTGGAGACAACAATCACTATTGTCAAAGACAATGGAGAAAGCATATCTACAGTAGCGTTAGTAGATTCTGGCTGCAGTGGATCCGCCATAGATAAGAAATTTGTAGATGAACATAATCTACCCATTCATAAGTTGCCAATCCCCATACCTGTTTACAATGCAGATGGAACAGCCAATACAAGCGGGAAAATAGATTCATTTACAATAACAGAAATCCATATTGGCGAGCATAAAGAAAAACTATCCCTCACCATTACCACCTTGCACACTCATGGCATATTCCTCGGGTTCGACTGGCTAAAAGTTCATAATCTGAATATCGACTGGAAGAATCAAACACTTACCTTCCCTCAATGTTCTGGCGGACATCAGAATCCACCCATAAAAACCGAGGGTGAAAATGCCGAGAATGCCGATGAGGCCGATGACAATGATCGTCTCTACCGGCTTGAAGTGGAAGCCTGGATGAGAACGTTATCGACAGATTTAGCGGCCGAAGCAAATAAGGAAAAACAGACACGCACCTTTGAGGAAGTTGTCCCTGAGTATGTTCATGACTTCAAGGATGTGTTTGAAAAGGAAAGCTTCGACGAGTTGCTGCCCTGACGACCTTGGGATCATGTGATCGAACTCTTACCCAGAGATCACGTGATCGACTGCAAAACGTACAATCTTACGCTTGACGAGCAAAAAGAATTAGATACATTTTTAGGAGAAAATCTAAAGTCTGGTCGTATTCGTCCTTCCAAATCGCCATTCGCCTCGGCCTTTTTCTTCGTAAAAAAGAAAGATGGTAAACTACGCCCTGTACAAGATTACCAAAAACTAAATAATATTACTGTCAAAAATTGATATCCATTACCCCTTATTTCTGAGTTGATCGATAAATTAAAAGGGGCTAAATATTTCACTAAGCTGGATATTCGCTGGGGATACAATAACATTCGCATGAAAGAAGGAGATGAATGGAAAGCAGCTTTCCGAACCAATCGAGGGTTATTCGAACCCCTCGTCATGTTTTTTGCTTTATGCAATTCTCCCGCTACTTTCCAAACTATGATGAATCATTTGTTCCGAGATCTTATTAATCAAGGAAAAGTTGTTATATATATGGATGATATCATGATCTTCACGGCTACTCTAGACGAACATCGACAAGTAGTACGAGAAGTTTTGAGTATTCTTAGGAAAAATAAATTATATCTCAAACACACGAAATGCGAATTTGAACAAACCGAAACAGAATACTTAGGAGTTCTAGTAGGCCATCAATCTGTTTGAATGGATCCTGTTAAAGTCACTGGAATCATTGACTGGCCTGTTCCCAAAAACCAAAAAGAACTCAGAGGCTTTCTCGGTTTTCTCAATTTTTATCGACGATTCGTGCAAGACTTTGCCAAGATTGCGCATCCTCTTAATGCACTCACCTCTGTAAAAAAGGATTTCGTCTGGACTTCTGAATGTCAACAAGCCTTTGATCATCTTAAAAAGGTGTTGACATCTGCACCAGCCCTTGCCATGCCCACTGACTCTGATCCATTTCGAGTGGAAACTGATGGATCCGGTATCGGTATTGGAGCAGTCCTATCCCAAAAACAAGACGAAAAATGGCACCCAGTTGCCTATATTTCCAAATCCTTATCAGATGCTGAGCACAATTACCACACAGCAGATCTCAAGCTTTCCGCTATCATATTTGCATTAAAGGAATGGCGACACTACCTCCTTGATGCAGCCCATCCTTTTGAAATCCTAACCGATCATAAGAATCTGGAATTCTTTAAACGACCACAGGATCTTTCACGCCACCAGGCCTGCTGGCAACAACTCTTACAAGAGTACCATTTTACATTCATTCACCGATCCGGAAAGACCAACCCTGCTGATCCTCTGTCCCGGAGACCAGACTTTGAAAAGGGGGTGTTACGGTTTATTCTCCTTACTCACACATCCTTTTCCTCTCCGTTTGTTGTCCTTGCCGCTCCCCCATCTTTGGCATGTACTATTACGACTACGAACACTTCTTCATTGTCGCGGGCTTGCCTATGACTTACATTTGTTCCCTTTAGTCATATTCATTTACTCGTCGTCCAATCCAACTCGGACTCCTTACTTACCTTCGGCCCTAGGGAGTCATTCTCGCTTACCATTGTCCGATTCAACCCGGACTTTGTCATCACCCTTATCATTGTTCTATTGCCTTCTTTACGATTCCATGCTGCGCATTCCTTCGTATATAAGGACAATCCCTCCTGTACTCTTCCTCATTCTCGATCTGCGCAATTCAGCGTATTCTTGAGTCCTCCCAGTCCTAAGTCTCTTAGTCCGCTCTCGAGCGTGGTCCCCAGTCCCTCAGTCCGCTCTTGAAGCGTACAGTCCTTTTGCCGTTCAACTCGAACGTATAGTCATTGCTCTCTTCGGCTGAGTTGTACCTCTTCGTGAGCGTCCTGCCGTCGAGTCTCTGTCCGATCCCTCGAGGTACGCCGAGCGTAACAGGGGGTAGAGTCCGACAATAAACAACTCACGCTCCTTCCTCCCTCTTTATTTTCCACCAACCAATTAAATGTCGACACAACATCGATTGAGGGAATGGTGGCTGGTTCACAACATCTGACCGAATCCATGGTCAGGAAACAACTTTTAAAAGAAGAAACAAAGTGGAAATGAGTGGATAAAATCATTTTCTTCAAAGATCTTATGTATATTCCAAATTCACAACAGTTACGGGAAAAAGTCATTATTGAAAATCATGATCATCCTCTTGCCGGACATCCCGGATTCAAGTGCACCAGAGATCTTGTCATGACCAAGTACTTTTGGCCCACTCTTCGAAAAGATATCAAGAAATATATCGAAGGGTGTGACCAATGTCAAAAGGTCAAAGCAAAAACACAAGCTCGCGCTACCCCTCTCCATCCTAACACCATACCAGATGCTCCTTGGGAAGTAATTTCAGTCGACCTCATTGGCCCTCTTCCCGAATCACAAGGAAAGGATGCGATCCTCACTGTGGTAGATCAATTTTCAAAAATGATTCACTTATTTCCAGTCTCAAGCGATATCACTTCTTTAGGGGTAGCCAAAATATTTAGAGATCACGTATTTAAACTACATGGTACTCCACAAAAAGTTATTTCAGATTGCGGTCCTCAATTTGTATCTTCTTTTATGACCGATCTTTATAAGTTACTACAAATTGAAGCTAATCCTTCAACGGCTTACCATCCGCAAACTGATGGTCAATTGGAAAGGATGAACGCCTTGGTAGAACAGTACCTCCGTATTTATACCAACCACCTTCAAAATGATTGGGTAGAATGGTTACCTCTTGCTGAATTCTCTCACAACCAAAATGTAAACAGCTCAACCACCTATTCTCCTTTCATTCTTAATTATGGTCAACAACCCCTGATCTGAGGCAATTATAGAAAAGAGGTCCAAAATGCCTCAGCCAAGGATTTCGTCGATATGATGCAGGGAACAATGAAGTGGGCAAAAGAAGCCCTAGAACATGCTGTGGAAGACATGAAGTGGTATCATGATTGTTCTGTTCGTCCCCCCCTGGAATATAAACCAGGAGATCTCGTCCTTCTTGAAGGAACCAATATTCGCTCTGAACGACCTTCAAAGAAACTAGGGGACAAACGATATGGCCCCTTCAAAGTAGAAAAGAAAGTAGGAGAAGGAGCATACAAGCTCAAATTAGATCCTTCGTGGTGAGGAATTCATCCTGTTTTCAACAAGTGTCTACTCCATCCTTACACAAAAGGCACTTTTCCTTCTCAACAAAAGGCACCTCCTCCACCACCGGATCTTATACAAGGACAAGAGGAACAAGAAGTGAAAGAAATTCTTGATTCTAGGACCCGTCAAGGAAATCTCGAATATTTGGTATCTTGGAAAGGTTTTCCTTCTGAGGAAAATGAATGGATTCATGAAGATCACCTTCCCCATGCAGCACAGGCAGTAAAAGATTTCCATTGAAAACATCCTACTGCAGCTTGCTCTTCTAAAACACTTCGCCTCCGTTACAATGTCAATATTCCTGACTCTCCTTGTACTTGTCCTCAATGCCTCCCTCCGTCTCATTATCCCACTCCTGCCAAGCTCTTCTCCACTCCTGATTTTCTTGAATATCGCAAACGGTTCCAAAAATTCCCTAATTTTATGTTCAACATTCCCACTGTTTGAGGACAAACAGTCTTGAAAAGGGGGTAATGAAAGGACTTTTCTCTTTTCACTTTATCACATGTATCACAGTAGTCTAGCCTGGTCCAGGTCATTCTTTCATCAGTCACTATTGTCCTTCACATGATGTCATTATGACATCATAGGTAGGTTGAGTAGTATATAAGGACAGGCATGTACAGTAGTTTCTCTAGGTTCAGAATATTATCATCTTCTTGAGATCACTAAGCTCACTTTGAGTTTGGCCTTGGGAAAGTTCCTAACAAATATGTTCGCCCGGTATGCATTTATGCCTCTTAAAGCTATGACGTCAGTCTAAGTAGAACGCGTGCGTGTGATTGCGCACGTAAAATACGATCCTCGTGGGCTCTGAAAACGTCAATGCACCGAGTGGGAGGGAGATGGGGGCTCCAAGCACGTGTAAGATAGATTCTGTCAGGACTATCCCACAGGCCGAGCTCAAAGTGAACCCAGTGATCTGAGGAAGGTAATAATATTCTGAACCTAGAGAAACTACAATACATGGCTGGTCCTTATATACTACTCAACCTACCTATGATGTCATAATGACATCATGTGAAGAACAATAGTGACTGGTGAATGAGTGACCTGGACCAGGCTAGACTGATGTGATACATGTGAAGAAGTGAAAAGAGAAAAGTTCTGTCATTACCCCCTTTTCAAGACTGTTTGTCCTCAAACAGTGGGAATGTCAAACATAGAATTAGGGAATCTTTGGAACCGCTTGTGATATTTGAGAAAGTCAGGAGTGGAGAAAAGCTTGGTGGGAGTGGGGTAATAAGGTGGAGGAACACATTGGGGACAAGTACAGGGGGCATTAGGAATATTGGCATTATAACGGAGGTGAAGTGTTTTGGAGGAGCGAGCAGCAGCAGGATGTTTTCAATGGAAGTCTTTTACTGCTTGTGCTGCATGGGGAAGGTGATCTTTGCGAATCCATTCGTTTTCCTCAGAAGGAAAACCCTTCCAAGATACCAAATACTTGAGATTTCCTTGACAAGTCCTAGAATCAAGAATTTCTTTTACTTCTTGTTCCTCTTGTCCTTGTATAAGATCTGGTGGTGGAGGGGGAGTTTTTTATTGAGAGGGGAAAGTACCTTTTTTGTAAGGATGGAGTAGACACTCGTTGAAAACCAGATGAATTCCTCGCCACGAAGGATCTAGTTTGAGCTTATATGCTCCTTCTCCTACTTTCTTTTCGACTTTAAAAGGTCCATATCATTTGTCTCCAAGTTTCTTGGAAGGTCGTTCAGAACATATATTGGTTCCTTCCAATAAGACAAGGTCTCCGGGTTTATATTCCACAGGAGGTCTGACCGACCAATCATGGAACCTTTTCATGTCCTCTGCTGTGTGTTCAAGGGCTTCCTTTGCCCGCTTCATTGTTCCCTGCATCATATCAACAAATTCCTTTGCTGAGTCATTGCAGACTTCCTTTCTGTAGTTGCCACGGATGAGGGGTTATTGACCATAATTTAAAACAAAAGGGGAATATGTAGTAGAGCTATTTACATTTTGATTATGTGAAAATTCGGCGAGAGGAAGCCATTCTACCCAATCATTTTGTAAATGGTTTGTATAAATATGGAGATATTGCTCAACTAAAGCATTCATCCTTTCCAACTGACCATCAGTTTGTGGATGATAGGCCGTTGAAGGATTAGCTTCGATTTGCAACAATTTATATAAGTCTGTCATGAAAGAAGAGACAAATTGAGGTCCACAATCTGAAATGACTTTTCGTGGTGTACCATGGAGTTTAAATACGTGATCTCTGAATATTTTAGCTACTCCTAAAGATGTAATATCATTTGAAATGGGAAATAGATGAATCATTTTGGAAAAGCAGTCTACAACAGTAAGGATCGCATCTTTTCCTTGTGATTCGGGGAGAGGTCCAATGAGATCAATTGAGATTACCTCCCAAGGGGCATCAGGAACAGTGTTGGGATGGAGAGGAGTGGTGCAGGCTTGTATTTTAACTTTAACCTTTTGACATTGATCGCACCCTTCTACGTATTTTTTAATGTCTTTTTGAAGAGTGGGCCAAAAGTATTTAGTCATAATAAGGTCCCTTGTGCGCTTAAACCCTGGGTGTCCCATGAGAGGATGATCATGATGTTCAATAATTACTTTTTCCTATAACTGCTCAGAATTGGGAATATACATAAGATTTTTGAAGAAAACAATATTATCAACCTGTTTCCATTGGGTTTCTTCTTTTAATAATTGTTTTCGGACCATAGACTCAGTCAGGTGTTGCAATCCAGCCACCATTCCTTCGATTGAAGTTGTTTCAACATTCAACTGGTTGGTGGAAAATAGAGATTGTGGAAGGAGTGTGAGCTGTTTGTTATCAGACTCTACCCCCTTTTCAAAGTCTGGCCTCTGGGACAGAGGATCAGTGGGGTTGGTCTTTCCAGAGTGGTGAATAAATGTAAAATGGTATTCTTGAAGCAGTTGTTGCCATCGGGCCTGGCGGTGTGAAAGGTCTTGTGGACATTTGAAGAATTCCAGATTCTTATGATCAGTCAGGATCTCAAAAGGACAGGCTGCATTGAGAAGATAATGTCTCCATTCCTTCAATGCAAATATAATAGTAGACATTTCAAGATCGGCAGCATGATAATTGCGTTCTGCATTGGATAAGGACTTAGAGATGTAAGCAATAGGGTGCCATTTATCATCTTGTTTTTGTGTGAGGACTGCATCCAAACCAATTCCAGATCCATCAGTTTTGATATGGAAAGGATCTAAATTGGTTGGCATAGCAAGGGCTGGTGCAGAGGTCAAAGCCTTTTTGAGATGATCAAAGGCTTCTTGACACTCGGTCGTCCAAACATATTCCCTTTTGATGGAGGTGAGTGCATTAAGGGGGCGTGTGATCTTGGCGAAATTTTGTACAAAATGCCGATAAAAATTGAGAAATCCCAGAAATTCTCTGAGTTCTTTTTGGTTTTTGGGAATAGGCCAGTCAATGATTCCTGCAGTTTTTACTGGGTCCATGCATACTGATTGATGGTCTATTAGAACTCCAAGGTACTCTGTTTTGGATTGCTCAAACTTGCATTTTGTATGTTTGAGATATAATTTATTTTTTTGGAGAATGTCCAAGACCTCTCGTACTACCTGTCAATGTTCATCTAAAGTAGCTGTAAAGACCATAATATTGTCCATATAAATAACTACTTTTCCCTGATTGATGAGATCTCTGAATAAGTGATTCATCATGGTTTGAAAGGTGGCAGGGGAATCACAAAGTCTGAAGAACATAACAAGGGGTTTGAATAGTCTGCGGTTGGTATGAAAAGCTGCTTTCCATTCATCCCCTTCCTTCATGTGAATATTATTGTATCCCCATCGAATATCTAATTTAGTAAAATATTTAGCCCCTTTTAATTTGTCGATCAACTCAGAGATAAGGGGTAATGGATATCGATTTTTAACAGTAATGTTATTTAATTTTCGGTAATCTTGTACAGGACGAAGTTTACTGTCTTTCTTTTTTACAAAGAAAAAGGCTGAGGCAAATGACGATTTTGATGGACAGATACGACCAGATTTTAGATTCTCTTCCAAAAATGTATCTAATTCTTTTTGCTCGTCAAGCATTAGATTGTATGTTTTGCAATTGATCACATGATCTCTGGGTAACAGTTCGATCACATGATCCCAAGGTTGTCTGGGTGGCAATTCATTGAAGCTTTCTTTTTCAAACACATCTTTGAAGTCATGAATGTAATTGGGGATGACTTCCTCAAAGGTGTGTGTTTGTTTTTCTTTATTCACTTTGGCTGCTAAATATTCTCATCCAGGCTTCCACTTCAAGCCGGTAGAGATGATCATCGTCATCGGTCTCGTCGGTTTCCTCAGCACTTTTGCTGTCACTTTTTATGGGTGGGTTCTGGTGACCGCCAGAACACAGAGGGAAGGTGAGTTTTTGATTCTTCCAGTCAATATCCAGATTATGGATCTTTAACCAGTTGAACCCAAGGAACATGCCATGCATGTGCAAGGTGGTAATAGTGAGGGATAATTTCTCCTTATGCTTGCCAATGTGTATTTCAGCAATTGTAAACAAATCTATTTTGCCACTTGTGTTAGCCGTTCCGTCTGCATTGTAAATGGCTATGGGAATCAGTAATTTGTGAATGGGTAGATTATTTTGTTCAACAAATTTTTTATTGATGGCAGATCCACTACAACCAGAATCTACTAATGCTACAGTAGATAGTGTTTCTCCATTGTTTTTTACAATAGTGATAGAGGTTTCCAATGCATCCTTAGCCCATTTTCTCTTAATGAATCAAGGCTTTTGTTGGAGTTCCCTCAAGGAGAAATATGCTTCTACTGGCATTAGTTCCTTAATTTGTTGGATCAGTTTGGGGTTGACTTCCCCCAATCGTGACTCATGTACAAAGGAACAAAGATGTTCCTCTGTTCGTTTGACAGGGGCATTGTTGGCCAACCTTTTGATCCATTTGACCGACCATGGATCTACTGTATTGTACCAAGAGCATTTTCACTTAGGTACTTCTTGATTTTCGGTTTTTTGAATGGGGGAAACAGGAGTGGTCAGAGAATTCTGTATTGTTTGTTGAAGATATCTTATCTTATCTTATCTTATCTTCTTATCTTATCTCGGAGATCACCCTTATCATTCATCTTATCATTTAGATTATCATTTGATGGTGATCTCCCATGATACATGATCTGTTACATATGCTTCTCATGTTGTAACAAGGTGAAATGCTTCTTTTTGTTACCAACGAATTAGAGGTGGGACATTATCTCTTCTTATGTGAACCACTTGGTCTGCGTCTTTCCCTTCGGTCAGCCTCTACACCCCAGTCTGCCTCGCCTCGCCCCCGTATGGAGTATATAGATGACGTCATCTATCCGGCATTCCCACTTTACCCGCCGGATGGAGCTTCCCCTTAACGGTTCGTTTGTTAGTCATTCCCATTTTCCCACGTACCCCTTTTGGCGTTA
>JBBPTA010000564.1:0-12425 GCA_038093915.1 Boletellus aff. emodensis | reverse complement strand
TGCGGATTCTGCTAATGCTTCAAGTAAGCGATTCCGTGGCCTAAATGTTTCCTTACCGCCGCTGCTTGTTTGGGCGTTCCACACACGATTTGGCCGTGATTATTCTGAGCCTCGGATGGTTCCCGTTGTCTGCACATGGGGACGATTGATTTCACAAGGTGTGTCTTCACCAGCTGTATTCGTGACCAGTGAAAACTCCTCATTACAATGCGAGGCGAGTTCTGCTAGTGGGTTTCTCAGCGCTTAAAAAAACGGCGCACACATGTTCCAGGACTTACCTTCGCCATGCTGCACAAACAGAAGCCGATATTTCACAGAAAAGTGCATCGCAAAGGATGTCCGCGTTCTCTGCCCCCATGCCGGATGTGCCCTCATCTCTGTCACGGGCAACCCGCTCTGGCCAGTTGAAGATCGTGTATCCCCTCCTCTGCCCAAGCCGACCGTTGGACAACTTGAATCCGATCCCACCTGCAGTGGTGATCGAGCGGCTCTGAGCACGTCCTCGGACACGATTTGGGGGAAGCCAACTCACGTAGCACCTCTACTAGTTCGTGTTTGATCCGTCTACCTTTTCTCGAATCCCCACTTGGTGACGACGTGGAACGAAAGACAGAGGTCGAGGGTTCGTTCCGCCTCGCAGACCCATCAACGGGCAATTGCCGGACATGAGGACGAGCTGAATTTACTTACACAATGATCCATCGAAATCTGACCTACATTCCGACGCAGATGACAAAATGGTTTGCAGATCCGGGGGCAGAATGAGATCAAGTGGAACACGGAGCCCGTCTAAAGCGGCAAGCTCACGCTATGAGAAACAGATTGATAGATGAAGGATCGCACTAGTCTGCACAGGCGCAGATTGAATATAGGCTGGCGTGCTCGGGGTTGGAGGAAGACGCTGGGATAGAATAGGCGCAAATCTATTCGATCTGATATTCCTCAGGAATCACGTTCATCTGGATGCTGCTTCCAAGAATCGGTGATAGGAAGTAAATTCGGCGGTGAGGTAGCTGTGACAAGACAATATGGTACGTTTGCCTTTGAAAAGCATGAGCAAAGTCAGAAAGCAATGGTTTCCAACAACACATGTCGAAATCAACATCAAACAATTGCCTAGCTCCAGGAGCGCGAAGCGAGTATGGTGGTGGCGGTAGTGGCGGTCTAAGCGTATTTGTTGGTGTGCCCTCGTGGAGATGCGTTGCCAGATGGGTCTGAGTGTGATTAATACAAGTGGACCTTGAGACATTGGGTAGATGTTTACCTGATTCCAGACGATGCCTTCCACAGAGATATCCTTGTGTTCTCCGCAAATTCGCCGCAGGAGGAGAAGCGGACAGCCCATACAGGCTCGTCGTACTGAAGAAATTTCCCCACGGAATCGCCAGTTCATAGCTGCATCCCAGAGACGAACAGCTCCTTCCCCGGACGCGCCTGTAAGGATTGACCCATCCAGGGAAGGGGAGAGATGATTCCTGTCGATGTGGCCTGTCCATGGACGTCCGACAGGTTCTCCTGTAGTAGAATTCCAATAACGAATCGTTTCGTCATCCGAACAAGAAAAGAGTCTGCTGCCACAGCAGACCGTTAATCCAACGATGGTGGCCTGCTACATAACGAACCAAGGACGAATTGCTGACGTCATACACACGGTCATTGTCGCTACCCGGCCCGGGAGAGAACGCTATGTTGGAGTTTTATCTCCTGTTATTCCGCATTTAGTAGCTTATGTAATCATAGCTACATCGCACCATAGTGTCTCTTTACTTACCTTAGTGACTTACCATAGAGCTAAGGTATAGTGTTCATTTCTAGACCTAATATATAGTGACTTACCATAGAGCTAAGCCTGGTTACTGGCTCTGAGCCCCCATCCAATAGGATTCAATACGCTACGCACCAGACGGCCTCGCCGACTTCAATGCATTGGATCTGGTTGAATCCCTCCATGCTGCGAATGGATGTCGTCCGTCCTGAACTGACCACAACGAGTCGATTGTCTGGCGAAACTGCAACACGGCTGACCCCGACTCCCCACTCACCGGGCTGACGTCCCAGAATTTGATCCGTCCTACATGCCATTCGATTTGGCTGATGATGTACCTGCAATCTTGAGTCATAACAATTTTGCAATCTTCCTCGTGCTCTTCAGCATCGTGCCCCGTGCTCGTGTCCGCCCCCTCTTGCTTCCCGTATTCCACATCCCAGACACTAACATTTCCACTAGAAGAGCCAACGGAAACTCGTCTCCCATCAGGGAGATATGGGAGCGAATCGACGTCATGAGCACCAGGTGTGGCTGGGAATCATCATCATCAATAGCATCCCCGTGTTGCGCGACACTTAACGTGATGTTCAAGCGACGGTAGTCCGTTTACTACAGACTGGACTTTTCGTCGAGGTGAGGACGAGTGCCAATGCCAAAAGCACAAAGAAAGGTGACTCGACCCACACAGCATATGCGGGGTCACACGGCAATGGGAAGTGACAATGAGGAAATGACATTATTTGCCAACCATGCCGCCGAAGGCGTCCTGGCCTTGAGTCCGTGTGCGAGAGAGGGAACTGAGGTAATTACGAACTTTATGCACTGTCCGCCAAACGCCCGTCTCCTAGGATTCGGACCGTGCGATGGGGGTAGCCGTACTCGGCGCGGTGCAGGAGTGACGGCAAGGGTAGCAGGGAAAGCAGCGGTTTCAAGCCTGCGAAAGCTCTCGTCAGGGGGCTACCCCTACCCCTACCGGTAGCCTACCTCAGAGGCGTTTAGGGGACTCCTCACAGGACCAGATAGTGGGATTAAGAGCGCAGAGGACAAGGCCGTCCACGCTGACCCACCGCGATGTGAGTTCCTATAAATTGGGAGAATAGGGTGGGGAAGGGGGAAGTTCCCGATCAGCAGGACGCCAGCAGAGGCCTAAAGAGACATGCTCCCACTCCTAAGCCGGCACGGCCTTAGGCTTTCGCTATCGACCGAGACTTCTTCGTGCCCATGCGGTGCCATACGAGGGTCCAACTCGTGTGGTCCCTCACCCACCGACTGAGCGGCTGAAGCAGCACGGATTTCGGCACCGATGCAAAGCATACCACTAGCGAAGCCACGTGCGGGGAAGAAATTCGTTCTCACGAGGTCCCACTCTGAGTGCGTATATACTCACTTCATGGTATTGAACATGGCTATGCCTCCCATCTTGGCCAACGATTTCGTGAGGGTAGTACTGCCAAATCGGTCACGATACTCAGCGCAAATGCCATCAAAGCGTACTAATCACATATTCCAGACGTCGTGCTTGCTGGCAGTGACTATTGGCACCGCAACCTGCTATGCTCTACCACTGCATCCACGGTGGAGCTATCAATCAGACCGATATTATCCCTACGTTCTAAGTTCCTCCAGCCCTGGCACATCTAGTCGATGCATGTAGTTGATGCACTCGGTTCTGATGGTGATGGTGCTCCCCGTGTTGATCCAACGTGCTCCCAGCAGCGGCGTTCGGCGCGTGAGATAAATTCTTACATCCTTCATTGCGACTGAAATAATCTCATGCCTTGCCACGACACCAGTGAAAAAACGCCTATACTATGTGGCGGACGTTCTGAGGCATCGCGCCTAATATGAAGAGTTCTAGTCCTGGCGAACAAGTGGCCTGCGATACCTATCTCTTTTCAAATTCCATGATGTACCGCCTTCACTGTCTGTTGCATATTGCTTCAAGAGTACAATTAAACAACTATCGAATCAACAGCATTCTTTACTTTACCAACTTGGGGTTCATTACGGGAAAGACTCCAGTCTCGCGGCAATTAATTGACCAGTACACGTTCGAGTGCCTCCTGAGTGATGTGTGCACGAGGGGCGAGACGGCAAGGGAACTTGACCGGATGGCTTTGAACCATTACAAAAAGAAAGTCAGCGAGAAAAAATATTGCTGAAAAGAGTCGGGACTGACTATGGCAACCCGCTTGTGAATGTTGCTTCGCATACACCGTCTTCGGGAGGGTTAAAGTCGATCGTAGCGAGCATCGTTGCGATAGCACTCCACACGGACGCATCTCCAGCATGTCGGCCTGCATCACGACAAGTTGCCCCGCTTAAGCAAGCCTCTGTGGCATACATGGGAGATAGCATGCGGTAGCTTACCTGGGCATATACGTCGTCCGAACCCAAATATGAACTCGGCGGGGTCGTCCCCGGTCAACTGCCCTTGTTCGTCCAAGAATCGTTCGGGAACGAACGCCATCGGGTTAGGATACCGATCTTTGTCTTGTGACATCGCCCTGCAGCGCATTCGCGTCAGAACCGTTTCTACCAGGTTGTCCATCCCACCAGTACGTACCAAATATTCGGGACAATATATGCACCTGTTAATGAAAATTATCAGCACGAATAGATTCCATTCTCCACAGGAGCATACCTTTAGGGATATAGAAACCTCGATAAATGTCACTCTTCGTGTTGCTGTGCACCATACCTTAAGACAATCAGCGACAAATGATCAACGGAGAAAAAAAATCAAGGTACGCACCTATTGGGCCCAGTGGTTTCCATCGGATTGTTTCTCGCATGATCGCGTCCACATAGGGCAGCGACTGTCGGCCGCCGAACTCGGGAAGTCTATCCAGCCCAAGCACCGCGTCGATTTCTGACTGAGCGCGTTTCCACACCCGAGGGTGTTTGACCATCGCAAGCGTGAACGTCATGATCATTGACGATGTCTGCATTTTCGGTAAGTGACCATCCATCCATTAACTGTGTTACCGACTGTCTCCAAGGAGCCTAAGTACAATTGCAATAAGTTTCAATTATTAGCAATGCAAGTCAACAAGACTCGCCTAAAATGGCGGACAGAGATACGTGTCTGAGGGCAATCTCGTATTGAGCACGGTGATGATCGTCTAATTCCTCCATGCGACGGATGTTCTCAAATAACATTGCCTTATTCGTAGTGTCGCCTGATTCCTGTAACAAGGACTCAGTGGCTGTAGTCACATATTTTGCTTGCATGATACCCAAAAGCTCACCATGCGTTCCCAGGTGTACTGATATACCGCCTCGAAAATCCTATCCCTCAGCATGGTGGCATATCTTGCCTCACGTTTGATCGAGGATCCAGGAAACCAATCAGGAACATGTAGTACTTGCCATACAAGCCATTTAGGTGAATTATTTTCAAAGTCTCTCAAAGTGACGTACGGAACGGGAACATCTTGAGGAGGACCGCCCTCTCCGGTGTCAATACAGGCAAGGATGCTGCCATGAAGCTTTCCACCATCGATACTATAGCGTCATTGCCAGGCCGTGGTGTATAGTCATATACGATAGACATTGCTGTGGAGGCAGACAACCTAACAGTCCAGGGTCAGCTCAAAGCGAGCGAGTCAATCTGGCGTACTCACGTCGAGTAATAAGTCGGATATCCATCAGGATCTTGGATAGTATTTAAAACCATTTCACGAGCTTTGCGGAGTTGCATCGGGCGAAATCCAAGAGCAGAATCCGGACGAAACGTCTGATGAAATAATCGGCGACATAACCTCCAGTGTTCCCCATACCGAGCGAATGCAAGATCCCAATCATGGCCATATCTAATGGTGATGTTCTGTCAGAAATATGGCACGGACCGTCCGGCAGCCCATAGAGATGATGACTCACGGCTCAACGGTTGCAATGAATGGGCGATCAGAGTATATTTCTGATCGCTTCTCCAGTAACTCTTTTGCAACGTCGAGTGAGTTCAATACGACCATGTCGATATCCAAAAGCCGAATGTACATGATGTCACCTAAAGCACGCTGAGAGACATGCAGAACTGAATCATCATACTATGCTCACCATACTTTGCTCGCCATTCTGTATATGTCAGCCAGGGTTCCTTGTCGTTGATAGAGAGTACACTTCCGATGAATGGCAGAGGGGTAGGACCAGGAGGAAGGGGGAAACCCTTCCTCTCGATGCGATCGCGAATAAATCGCCGAGTTGCGTCCACAATCAGGATTGTGAGAGAAGCCACTACAGCTAGCTGAGTGACAGAGATAAACGACTCCATGGGAGCTGACCGGGCCGATACCTTCCAGCTGGCTTTTTATACCTTTCTGAAGGTAGATGCCATGAATGGTTCCTGATGTAGCAAATACAGTAGGTTTCATGACATGATAGCGATATCAGCGCGCTCAGGAATCCCCATTCATGTGGCCCAAATCGTTTCACTGATAATTGATTGCATGCTTTTGATGTTGTTCGGAGGCTCCTGGAATGGAATACCTGCCTCGGCTATTATCTATGAACACTATTTGCCTGATGAGACGAAGTTAGACTGGCACAGTCAGGCACCCACAGTCCTACCAGTCATGAGGTCCACCATTCCGGGGGTGAGTTTAGCTCTGGTTCCCACCGGTGCCATGATGGAACTTCAAATTCTCGTCCTTTGGCAACTTCATCTCGTCGCCACATTGCGCCGATAGTGCACTGATGACAACCAGGGCAACTAGTACCGTGCATCCAATTCATGGCAGGGTGAAATGACATCTTTTCACCTGCTCGCCCGTAGTGGGTGCCAAATACGTACCGCCGTCTCGAACCTTTTGAATGATGTTCACAAATGGCGATGGGGCCGCCTCATGAGTTCGCGACACCTCCGCCAGGATCACCAGCGTCGGGAAAGTCGGCCGGCGGGATTATAATTGCACAGAGAAGGTACAGCGGCGCATATTGGCGGTATGGATAATGTCGCACTGCACGTGAAGGTCACTATGGAGTAAGGACGCGTGAGAGTTCAGTTCTGGTCGCTGGCTGGATGATGTGGAAGGTGGGAAGTACTTGTGTATTCAAACTTTGGAGAGCTGGAACCTCCACCCAGAAGAGCATTTTCTGAGCTAGTAGCAGTGACAGAACTCGAGGTGACGGCACGGGAGTTGTTGAGGAGGTGGCACAGTGACAGGCGGAGTTCCAAGGAGACCCGAGACTTGTGTTCGCAAACCCTGCATACGGTCGTGTGTCCCCCGCTCATGTACCTGCCCGCAACGTTCAGGAACCGGTTCCAACTGTACCTGCCCAAGACCGTGGCGCCTATCCTCTCGGAGCGGTCTGGCCAACGTGGAATACGTGCGCGATGCGGCGATACATACGGAGCAGATGGTCGTGGCAAGCTATTCGAGCAAGGGATGTCCCTGGCTGGCAGATCAGGGTGCGGTTCTCTTTTCTTTTTTCTTCTGTCTCTCTCTTCCGTGTTACTGACTTGTGTTGATCGATGTGGGTGCTACTTTGCTGCCTCTTCTAGCAATCTTCAATCACGCTCGTTGGCGAGCTGTTATTCGAGGTGTCTGGCATCACAAGCAAACTCAAAATGGGTGGTGACAACAATATATGACGACACGACCAAAGTTGCAGTGCCAGCCAGAGTCCTCCCGGCGCACTCATAGAGGTGTTGGGTGCAGACCGACGTTGTATCTGTCACAACAGGTTAACGTCGTCCGGCGGTCGTCCATTCACATCTGGAAGGCGTTCGTGCACAATTTGTCGAGAACAGGTACGATTGATTGGCATACACCCGCTCCTCTTGCGCGCGAATGAGCTGATGTGTTCATGTTTCTGTCTCTTACCTCGCAAAAAATTTCCTGATCTATTTGGACAACTGGACGAGCTATGTTTGAGCGACGAGTATGAGTAACAAGAGGTATGCATTGTTCTTGATCGTCTTGTTTCATTGGCTTAGATACCTCATGCTGTAGGGTTATTATCATGATAACAGACTCCAAGGCGTACGACTGCGGAGCTATGCCGAAAGTCTGGGCAAAAGACTCTGGGCGAGATTATTACACAACACGGCACGGGTGTCGCCCGACGTGCGTACCCCCCAGGGCGTATGTCTCATGCTGACAGACATCATGTACGTCCTCCGTGTGCTCTGTTGGTCTAGTCTCTGCTGATGACCAAGCACTTGCGACCTGTTTGCCCTCTCTTGCGAGGAATCCGTACTCATTTCGTCTTTGTAACAAGTGGATTGGGTCTGACAGCCCATTTCCTTGTTTGACGACCTGGAAGGGAAAGCACGACCGACACCCAGTGTGAGCGCCATGAGAGCAATATCACCAGCATGGTCCCTACCTCCCTCGCGGATGACGACGCAACCGTCTGGATAGCAACTGCGAAAGCGTTCGACACCGTCCCTTCAGGAATACATTGGGGCGACGATACCGACGCTGCTTTAAGTGCTTCGTCGACCCGGCGAGAGATCTAGACGGCCCTTTAGGCTCTTCGGGAAGCCATGTCGGTGAGTTGGGGCGAGGATCCGGAACCTTCTCTCCCGACGATGCATTTATCTGGGTTAGTACTTTTTATGCGCTTGGACGACAAGCTATAAAGCACCGCTGCTGCCCTGGTGTCACAGGCTTTTTTGATAGTGGAGGATCTAATTTTCTCTGGGTGGATCCTGAAAATCGAAGCCGATCAACGTAGCTCATGTCAGTCACAAGGAAAGACCAGGGGGATTGACTAAGTGTTCTCATCATAAGTAAATACAGAAAAAAGGATCGTAATGCATGATCGTCAGTGAATACACTGATCCCCGTCTCGCATGCATGGAGGGACGTATTCTTTGCGTCAGTCATGCGTGGTACAGATCATCTATTTCCTCGGTTGACATGTCGGCTTACAGAAGACTGAAAATGTTCATGGCATAGGGTTGAAACTTTGAGCATGAGGCTCTAGAGATACGAATGCAGTTGCAGGCTCCGAGATACATCAATCAGAAGAGATGCCAACGCTGTCCATCGTGGGCTGTACGAGCCTGAGGTAAGTTTATCCAAGATGGGATGAACAGGTGTGATTGAAACACCTGCCTATATGCGTTGTCTTCTCGCTGGAGCGTTCTACGTACGATTCGGCCGTAATTGGCACTCTGAACCTCGGCTGGTTCACGATGGTCTGCATATATGGATGATCGATTTCACGAGGTCCGTCTTGGCCCCGAACTGGACCTATCGTCGCGGAGCGCAAATTCCGCCAGTGCTGTAAATAAGCGGAAAGTTGTGCATGAGCGATCACAGACATTTCCTCACCACCACTTGGAACGAATTGCAGCCAACGTTCGTCACGAAAGAGTGCATCATAAAGTCTGTCAGCATCCAAGCCAGATATGCCTTTGTCTCAGTCACGGACGACCCCCTCCGGCCAGCTGAGGATCACATATCCTCTCTTCTCCAGATCTCCTTCCAGGGTCGACCATGGTAGCCGACCGTTGGACGGCTGAACCCAATCTCGCCTGCATAATGTGGCCAGTGAGTTGTGAGCGCGTCTGAAATTCGTGCGATTTGAAAGACACGACTCACGAAGGTTCGTCACGGTTAGACTAGTCCACACCAATGTACCAGCACTAGGTGTGGGCCAAACAACATCCATTTGGAACGCTTCCTGCGTTAGAACAACTCTGCAGGAAACTGACAACATGAGGTTATGGTTATACCGTTGGACATCCCGACATCATGAGCACAAGCCGTGGCGGGAAAGCATCGTCGCCAGCCTCGCGTTGCCAGCGCATGGCATTCACTGGCATAATGACAGCCCGTGTGTTGCAATCTGAGCATTCCATCGAGATGGGATGGGTGCGAGTGCCAGAGACACGATCCACAGCAGAGCATATACAGGACAAGGTAGTGACAAGGCGACGACTAACTCTTCAACGCCAAACTGATTTCCCCTTATCTTGCCTCGACGAAATATCGCTCTCAGAGAACGTCTCGTCAAAGCCACTGGTAATCAAATACATGTACTCGGGATGTCAGGTTCCTGTTTCCCGAAAACCACAACGTAGAGCAATTTTATTGCCGCCCAACGCATACCCAACAGGCTCATGGCTCGTCTGTCCGAAACGTTTTGTATGAGTTGATAGATTGGAGCAAACACCCACCTATACACGCTGTCTCTTTTTGGGGCCTCCTACATATGATTTGGTCGTGGCCACTCTGAGCTTCACTGCTAACCAGTTACCCAATGTTCGTACATAGGAACGATCAATCTCACAAGGTCTGCCTGTAACACCAGCCAGTGAATCGAGCTTATTGTTACAAAGCGCAGAGCCTGTCATCGGATTGAGCAATTCTTCAAGCCTATGCCTCGCTTGCTTTTTTGCCAGTGGCATGTTCTCCGAGGACCCATCTGGATCCAACATGTCCAGAGGAAAAGTGGTGCTGATCGACGGGTGACTGCCAAATAAACTGAGATAATCACTGTTACGTACCCTTTCCTGTGACCCTCGTTACCAGCTGTTGGGTTGACACGATCTCCCAAGGAACCCACAACAGATTCTAGTTGGCTAGAGAAGGGCAATGACTCGTCCACCAGAAAATCTGTCCGATTCGACTGTAACATCACCAACTCTCCAAGGGGTCGTGATGGTGGGGAGTGCTTCAGGAACCGTTGGACAACAATGATTATCATCCCCGCAGCAGGTCGCTCCTGCACTGGCGA
Source organism: Boletellus aff. emodensis (assembly GCA_038093915.1). Lineage (NCBI taxonomy): Eukaryota > Fungi > Basidiomycota > Agaricomycetes > Boletales > Boletaceae > Boletellus > Boletellus aff. emodensis. The sequence continues at coordinate 1,963 of JBBPTA010000564.1, read as the reverse complement.
CCAGCATTGTTGAATGAAATCCCAATATGAATCATCTAATGTTTCACACTCTGGTCGACCTGGCTTCCGGCCCTTGGCAAGATATAGAACCACGGCCGCATCTTGCCGCACTTCTGACCATGGTAGTTTACCGGAAAACACCTAAAGGGTGATCAGTGTGAAATTATGCCTCGCGTCCAGTCAACTTCCCTGCAGCGCAACGCATCCAAACGAGTATATATCGCTCTTTGTTGTCCTCTCAAACACCTTATCTGGGTCAATCTGCTCTGGTGCGCACCAGCGCAATGCACCTTGTCGCATACTGGACATTTGCAGGTAAGTGAGTGCCTCGGGAATGTTCCCTATGAAAGAAGCATATCCGAAATCGGCCAGGCGGGCGGTGTAATTTTCATCAAGCAGGATGTTATTCTTTCACTTGGTCAGATCGAATGGATCACAATGACTCTGCTCCCACGTACGCAATTCAGATCACCATGAACGATGTGGAGAGAATGCACTGTAATATGCATTGATTGTCAGTCCCTCAGAGATGATGAATGAAACTCACGATAATGTAATCCATTTGCGATATCAAGCGGCTATCGCGTCAAGTTAAAGACGTGTAACCCATCAACATGTCCCAAACTTACAAGATGAAGTCGGTGACCGACACTGAGGTCGTGATTGTACCTTTCCACGAAATGGTGAAGAGATCCATTGGGCATCCATAACGACACCAATGACATTGCGCCCCGCATTCCGAACCCGTATGCAATTCCTAGAAATGGAACCACATTTGCGTGGTCAAGCCTCCTCCAAATCCCGAGTTCTCGACGAAGCATCTATGGTAGTGAATGATGAGTGTCAAATTCTGCTGCTCGAGCCGTCCACTTACCTGGTGAGATCCGTTGCACATATCCCCATCTAGTCCAAGAATGAATCGAAATGCCTTCACTGCGACCTGAAGGGTGAGGTAAATTGCACGTTACTGGAGTCAAACAATGGTCGAACCTCCGAGTTCCCGACACCACGGTACTGACATCGGTAGACATCGCCAAAGCCCCCTCCAGCGAGATACTGAGTACTATGTTTGATGATATAGGGTGTAAGGTCTAATGGAGGGGGGATATCGACGCTAATGAACGTTGGTTCAAACGAATATGATGATGGTGGGATGCCCTCGTCGAGAACCCGACCCCAGTCGGTACTCATTCTGAGTGTCCTCCACAGAAACATCCTTCTCCCCTGCGCTGATGCGACAAATTCACCGCAGGGGGAAAAACACACTGCCCATACAGGCCCGTCATGCTAAAGAGGTTCTCCCAAGGGGTCGCCGAAAACCGAATCCCAGAGGCGAACAGTTGCATCTTCGGACGCGCTCGCAAGGACAGATCCATCTGTGGAAAGGGAGAAGGCGTGTATCACATCTGTATGACCTGTCCATGGACGTCCGATTGGTTCTCCCGTGATGGAGTTCCAACAACAAATCGTTTCATCAAACGCGCCATATTGAAAGAGCCTGCTGCCGTCGCGCGACCACAGCAAATTCTTGATCAAAAGTTGGTGACTTTTTATCGGACCAAGGACGAGCATGCCGCTGTCGACATCATACACCCGGATATTGATCTTCGTGGCGCACGCAAGTCTATCGCCATTGGGAGAGAACGCCACGCAGTGTACGAATTCGCCGACTTGAATGGATCGGATTTTGTGAAGCAGCCATGCTTCCGTACTATAAATAGACAGCCTCCTTCCCAGGTGGACCGCAACGAGTTGGTCGTCTGGCGAAATTGCGATGCCGCTGACAGGTTCCCACTCGGAGCGAGTCCATTCTTCGACAAGCCGATGTGATTCGGCGTCCCAGAATTTGATCCGCCCCGCGGGTCTGCTAGTTTGGCTGACGATGTACCTGCCATCCCAAGTCACAGCGACATCACATCCTTCCTCTTCAGCGGCGTGCTTCATGTCCGTCCCCTCTCGCTCC
>JBBPTA010000563.1:0-12426 GCA_038093915.1 Boletellus aff. emodensis | reverse complement strand
CTCGGCTCTGCAGTCGCCAATGCTGGTAGGCGCCGGCAAGTTCCGAACACTGTCCTGCAAAGCGCTTCCAAAAGCTGACTCGAACTTCCTCCAGACTTTTTGCATCAGTAAGATTTATTATGCCTAGAAGCACCACCGTCGCGATGGCTACAGTGATGGGGTCTTCAACAGATGCGATGGATTTCCTTGGTCTCATTGCCTCAGTCCGTCTGCCCTGACCACGGCTATGGACCGAATAGCGCGCATGACTACCATAGGCTTTGGCTGACCGCTGTCACACAATCCGCTCGCAATTTCGAGGGGGAGCTCTAATCAACCCCATCAGGACAAACACATCTCTGTCGAAGGTGAAGGGAAAGCCAGCGCACCAAAATGTTTCCCGAACTTGAGGCGGTCACCCCTGGTGCATTATTATGGAAGCCTTTCAGCCTCGCGACTTTTGTGGGTGAAGGTGGCAAAATTTGGTTGACGCTTCAGCAGGCTTTGAGTCAGATCTCCACATGGTCGTGTAAGTTTACATTTCTCTTCTCCCGCCGGGTCTGACGGTCGCGATGAAGTCTCAGGGACATTGTCGACATCACATCTGTGTAGCGGTAGATTGGCGGCCATCATGTTGGCGCATTCTGCCTTGGTTTAGCTCCTCACCATTTATGTTCAAGGTCCAGTCGGGCGGTAACAGGGCTGATCGCGCGCTTTTTACGTGAGGAATGTATCACCCAAATGGGCGTTGTTCTGTCGAGACCAACGAACAGTGCGTTTCACTCGAGATTTAGAACGAAGGATCCTTGGAGCTTATCGGCTTCATCTAAACGGGAACGAACAAAGCCTCTAATATATTCCCTGTCAAAACACTGCTCGGAGTGTGTCCACCGTGTATATATCTACCCGGCGCACAATGTAAGTTGGGATCATCTGTTGATCTTTCGGAATGGATGCAAAATACCCTATCCCTAGTAATGACCAAATCCTCGCGCTCTCCTGCAGCAATGTAGGAGTGGGACCGGGCGGGACCACCGCGATGCTCGCGTACGTATTCCTGGCCTTCCGCCTCCTGTTCTGCCACCTCACTGGACTCGTTTTAAGTCGCGTATCAATTGTCGACTTTAGGGGTAATGTGATACTAGATACCTTTGTTGCCCCGACAATGCAAGTTAGTGATTATCGCACCACAACCACCGGGATAGAAGCCTGCCATCTACTAGCTCGTGAGTCGAACCCTACTCCTTGGACTGCTTCGAGCTGGAGATTTCGCCATCTAATTCTCTGCTGACGTAGCCGATACACCTTCATTCGATCGGGTTCAGCAGCACGTTGCAGAACTCATCAAGGGAAAGGTAATAATTGGACACAGCCTATGGCATGACCTTTCGGGTAGAGTGCACGCATTTTTTTTCGTTACTGGCGGCCAAGCTCATATACGGTCATCGGGGGTAGTGTTGGGTATCCCACATCCCGCCGTTGCCACGCGCGACGTTGCGTTGTATCAGCCGTTCAGAAACGCCCTGCGGTCTCCTAACCAGGTGGTTGGCCTCCAGACACTCATGTGGCATCTCATGTGTCGTCGCTGTCAAGATGGTCACATACATCCCGTACGTTTGTTCACAACTCATTCAGCGAACACGGCTGTATCGCGCAGAATCGCTCAACAGCCCCGCCCGGTCCTTAGGTTGAGAACGCTCGAGCTGCTCTTGATTTGTACCGCACGGTTGCGTCGGAGTGGGAGTCGGTGATCTCACTGGGCAACTGGCCGTCCAGTCTTCCTCCGAGCACTTTCTCGAGGTGCTACCTGTAATCTCGCCTCTTTGTTGGTCCCTTTGTCCCACCTCCCCGGTCGTGTTCTATGGCGCGGGCACTCGTATAACATGAAGCATCTTGTGATATAATGTACTCGTAGTTCCCTACTAGTTGTCGATAATGCGAACATCAGTCGAGCGTACAGATTTCTCGAAGTATCGTCAAGGAGTGCAGGTCCACTGAGAATTTGTGCCAGTTCTCGATCAAACGACGAGAGCACCAGAGTAAAAGCTACGACGCTGCTATGTGGCTTTCGACTCGGACCTCGACAACAACCGCCGTCGATACTTTTGCGCTACTAAACGCCATCTTTGATTTTCGGTTCCCCGTCGCCTAAATAACGTTCGCCATGGTCTTCGTGTTAATGCATAAACTGTCCGAGGGGATGTGTCATCAGAAAATCCATGACGCCACTGTGACCTTAGCATGGCCTTGACAATGTCAAGACGGCCTTCTTTGAGCGCGAGACTTGCGACACGTCGTCGGACCAGGCTAGATGAGACGTGCGAGCCCCAACGCTTCTCAAAGAGATGCAAACACTGGATGGCAAGTGTTCCGCTACGACGGCAGCCGCGCAACGACCCGAGAAGCAGAAACAGAGTGGTGGATGAAGGAACCACGTCCGAGCGAGCGTGCAGAAAATCGCGGAGAATACGACGCTGCGTAAAGTGTCGTTTTAAGCCTGGTTTTTTGTGACGGGTCGCCATGGAGAGATGGAGGTTGACGAGGTCGAGGACTCTGCGCCGGTCACAGCGTCTGAGCCGGGGAGGAAGGGAGTTCACGTACGACAGGGCTGTAGAGAGTGCCAAAGTTCTCTGCCCCACCTGGTACATTGTCTGCGTGATGATGAAGATAGTTCGGGGTAAGATCTGGACTCGGCCCGAGGAAGCAAGCAGGGGCGAAACTCGCATGAGCGCTCGGTACCGTGACACTTGGACGGGCTGGTGTGCGGAAGGAAGAATACGCTTCCGAGGGAGCGGCGCAGAGATATCCGTGAGCTGGATGCCAGAGCCGAAACGGCCGGATTTGCGGGCAGTGACGGCGCGGCGTCGGGGTGCATTGCGGTGCTGCGAGCCAAAGAGTTCGAGCCATATAGGGAGCGGAATGGGTTTGACGGGCAACGCGGTGGACACGTCCTGGTCTCCCGTGATCTGCAGGACACGTTTCCAAGCGTCGTTCCATCTGCCAGACCAGACCAGCCATCTGACGTGCAATTTGTGTGTTTCCATGTTTTCGGGGGTGGACTCTGCCCGCATGGCGCCAAATAGGCGCGCGACGGCAGCAAAAGAAGCGTTCCGGAGGGCAAGGGCGATGAGGAGGTTAAATGATCTGGTGGAGTGGAGTGCGCTGGGCGAGTCAAAGTAGTAGTCGACCGCCCTGTGGACCGCGCAGGGCGGGGCCGTGATGAGGAGCAGGTTGCGGTACAGAGCGCGGCGGGAGGTCGGGGAGGGCGGTGCGGGCGGTGGAGAGGCGCGGTGGAGGGCGCGCGCAGTCATAAGGTGCTGTCTGGCGGGCAGCAGAGCGAGCGTCCGTCCGAGTCGACGTCCCGCTGGCAGCATCGGACATGGTCGCGTCGCCACGTGACTTTGCAAGCACATAAATTACAGCGGGCGTACAGTCATACCTCCTCCTCCTCCGCCTCCATCGGCTGCACCACATTCCGCCCCACCAGCCACCCCACCTTCCCGACCCAGCGGTCCCTCACATCCCTCATCACGCCCCATCCCTCTGGTCCCCTCGCCTCCGCGAATTCGTCTAGCGCCTTCTCCCAACTCCTCACCGTCTCTCCACCAAACATACCCCCCTCCCGATTGACGATCTCGTCTATCCGGTCCACCCATGCCTCCCACTCCTTTGACAGCCGCGGAAGCAGAAGCGGTGCGAGCGAAGCTTGGGTGAGCGGTGGCTGACATGTCATGTGTGTCGTGAGGGCAGACAAAAACACAAATGTTTCCGATGGGTGGGACCTGTCCTTGTGCTGCGACTGCAGCACCGCTGATTGTCCGCGCGGCCATGAATCAGATTGTTGTTGCGAGGTCGTCTGTGTGCAAGTCACGTATGAAAAATAAGGAACATACGACATGCATGCGGACACAAATTCATGAATGTGAGGTCGGAGACGGGAGAGGATGTACGACTCCCTCATCCCACTGCCATCGTTTGCGCCGCTATTCCTTTGATCGTCGTCCATGCTTGATCCAAAGCTCGACCGTTGTGAGTTAAATCCAAACCCAAAACCCAGAGACGTCGTAGCAGAAAGCGAGGAGAAAGCGGGCGTGTTTGAATAAGGATATGCGTCCCGCAGTTTCCTTGCAGATTGCTCCAATGCCTGTATGGCTGTGTCCAACGTTGGGCGGGGTATAAGAGGTAATATGAATGATTTGAGTGAAGGTTGGGCGTTTATCAGCGAGTTCAAGAGCGGCAAAAGAGCCTGAGGTGGAAGGCTTGCTATATAGTGCTCGGTCAGAGTCTGAGTGGTGATCCGCTGGAACAGAACACATACCCAACAGGACACCAACGTCAACGTCCCCGTCTGCGTCTACGTTCTTGTTTGCTCTCGAAGAGTGTTGGCCCCTGGACTCGTCGTCTTGCGAGGTGACCTTGGCACGCTTAGGGGCAGCTCTCTTTGGACGTTCGGGGGTGGGGCTTCGATCCATCGCGACGTCCCTCCCGACCTGACGACCGGATTCAGCGTCGTCCTCCGGCTCATGTCGGCGTTTCTGGGCACGATGAACGGGAGGTGGTAGACTGATGTGAGAGGTGAGCTGCTGAAAGGCAGATGGCTGCATATGGCCAGGGGTGTAGATGGGCTGCTTGCCTGGCCCGGCGGGGGGGCCAAAGTTGAATCCGAAACGGGCGCTGGACAGGGGAGACGGCTCATGAAGAAAGTTGAGCGGGGGATGGACGACATTCGCCATGGTGGGGGCAGGTGGCAAGGACGACGAGAGCGAATACGCGCCTCGAGGCACCCGCCTGCCCAAATGCCCTGCCCTGAATATATGTCACGTGTCTAAATAAAAAGCTGATCTCGCGCTCGTTTGTCGTCCGCCCCGGTTTCTTCGAGGTGGGTCGCGTTCTCAGCCCCCGTCGCGATGACGAGCACATGAATCGCTACTTCGAGGCCCCCGTCGGCCTGTGAGCCTTGTTTGTATACCCAAATTTCTGAGCTTCTCTCACGTCTCCGTCTTCACGAATACTGACTGGTTTTGTCCTCCCAGTCCGTGCTGCTCACATCGTGAGTACACCCTCCCTTCACCTCCACATGATGTCACCAAATAGAAGTCAAGCCCTGATCCTGTCTAAAGGACAAGCGTTGATGAGCCTCCATGCTAATGCTGATTCTCTCCCCTGCGTCATTCAATGCATACTAAAAATTAGTGTCTACAGATTTGGCCTATCGGTAGTTGTGTTGTCAGTAGAGTCGTAGTCTCAATGTCCTTGTGGGTTTGTCCAGACCGCGTTTGCCAACCACATTAGACCACCCCATACTATGAGCTTTCCTTTCACATCCAGTCGCCCTAACGGTACTCGGGACCAGACCTTGGAGAAACCCAGTGACTGTCGAGGGCCTGTTCCCTCTGCTAGCCGATCTATCCACCGTTGTGATTGATGCTCTGCTGAACCGTCCGTACCTCCTACGGCCAAGGGCACGGTCTCCGCGTGCAGATTGGCAGCACCCACCCCCGAATTTGGCGCGTCGCGAGTCGTGGGTAGCGCGCTCTTCTCTTCGCCGCATATCCAACTCGTGATCTCCCCGGTGGCCCATGCCACTTGGTGGGACACGTAGATGAAGACCACCGTCGATAGCACGAAATTGACAGCGCGCCATCTCGTCCCAGGAATGAGTAGGAGTATACCCTTGGTGTCCGCGGCAAGCCACATGTGGTACTGGATAATAAACGTCTCCAGCGAACACTTGCCGATAAACGCAAAAGCGCGAGATGAACACGACCGCAGGAGTGGTGTAGCGTTGCGGAGGATGACAAAGGAGAGGATAGGAAGGAAGGAAATATATGGGTGCCAGGCATTGTATGCGAACTTGCTCTCCTGCATCAGTTCAAAGGATATGAACCACATAAGGCCCACCACAGATATTCCAACGGATGCGCGTAACAATATGGGCCAAGCGGCGTGCTCGGTAAGGCGTTTGTCGTGTACCTTGATGGCGACGAGTGCGGCAAACATGCCACAGTATACGATGTATTGATCGAGCGATACTCGAAAGATCCACTCATGTGAGGACCAGCGGATGAAGAAAACGCGTTCAAGGATTCCAAAGAGTCCCTCCATGAGCCACGTCTGGTTCACGAACGCAGCAAATATACCCATCGACAAGGATATCTTGATGATGAGGAGTAACGCATTGTCGTTGAACTGTGATCCGATCCATAGTGTCAGATAAATGACCAGGAACCACAAGGAGACCAAGGGCGCGAAATAATACGAGAGATAGTCCGTATTCATGGTATAGGCGAGAGTAAGTGTGAGGATATTCAGTCGCGTCAATATCTGCAAGAGACGACAATTAGCGCACGCTTCAATGAAAGAAATCGGGCATACCCGAATAACACGGAGGTAACCAAAGTCCGCTTTCTTTAGATAGAACGTCGTATGACCATAGCCAGTCATGAAGAGATAGGCTGCAACAAGTACTCGAACGGGGTTATAAATGCCAGATATTTTGGATGCTCCCAGATAATGGTATACAAGAATCGCGACTGAAAAACCCCGTCAGGAGCATATCGATAGAAAAGGGATCAACATACGCTGCATCCATCCCTTCCATTCATCGGTCTGATCGCGGTTGAGGAACCCGGGGTCTTTATCTGCTCTCTGAACTGTCACCAACCCGACCGCAAGTGAAGCCAAACATAAGAAGCCAAACACCCGTGGATTAAACTGCTTTTGTTCTTTGAGCCATAGTCCTGTCCGATCCGCAAGATAAATTATGTATATAGAAGCGGCGAAGATGATCGCTGAGAGACACTCCTTGTTCATAACCCAATTTTTGGTACCTTTAACGGTGTCAGAGAGCGTAGAAACGAACCTGACAGAATACAACTTACGGGAGAGATACATGAAGGCGAAAATATACAGCAGCAGGCCACCAAGCACAACTGACTGTGCTAGCCCCGGCCATGGATACAATCGACAACAGGTTTTATCCATCGGAAACGTCTGGGGCCATTTGTCATTGCATATGAGGTTAAGTAGTATGTTTGCTTGAGCCTTGACAATGGTTTCGGCGAAGTGCAGGCCGTCTTGGGTTTGGGAATCATCTAGCATCTTATTAAATACCGACGGAAGTGAAATTCGCCTGGAGGAAGTAGATCCCAAGAACTGTGGCCAAGAGCTGTTGGCCGATGTCTTGATACGGTGGTAGAGGTCAGAGTTCATCGCATCTATGTCGGAGGAATGCATGGTATCGAGTCGTTCGGAAGATAACTTTGAGAGGACGATCTCCTCTACCGGAAGAAAGACCACTTCATCAGCTGGTTTAATGTGAGCTCCGTTTATCATTTCAATGTACGCCTCTATATTGGCTTCCCACGCCGAGAGCCCACCAGAAGTGTCGGCATACCTAAGGTACCAGAGCCCTGAACCAAGAACGGTCAGTGCAGGCCGTTCGGGCCCACTAGTCGAGTGTCGTTGCGGAGGACTTATCAGCGCAAGAGAAGATGTTGTATTTAAGAATGGGTCCCAAATAAAGTCGAGTCTTGTTTGAGATCCAGAAAGGAAGGAATGGTCGGAATGTTTTGCACCGTCATTAGGAGATTCTTTGGGAAGTGTAGAGTCAACCGTATGTATAAACTGAAAGAAGAGGGCTCGTGTCACCGAGTCGCCAATAAAGACGACCCGACGAGACGAGAGACATCGAGAGGCATCTCTAGACTGGTATGTATGGAGCATGCATCCTGTTGTGGAAGCTGAGGCCTGTCGAGTCAGATATCAGAAAAAACTCACCCTCTGGCTGCCAATTACGATATGCGCCATCCAGCCAGCTTCCTGTCGACAATAGTGTACCGCAATGCATGGGATCATACCGGTCTGAAGAGACAGTCGTGCGTGTGGATGAGCACGAAAAGGCATAGTATTGGAAAATGACATACCAAACAAGACGAATCGCAGCAGCCCAGCTATGAGCGCACATACTAGGGCCGTCAATGCAATGTGGTGGTACCAAGACGGGTCGAGCGAGAGCCTTTTTTTCGCGGTCATTGCGCTCTCGTGGAAAGCTTGTTTCAAGCAGACATTGTCCAACAAATTACGACACCGCAACCACGGCTACGCCTAGCTACTAGGGTTTCACGGATTCGGCGCTCAACCCTAATATTGACAACAACACATTCACGGATCAAGCTTTCAAGTACCACCAGTAGCACATGACTACATGGTATGTAACGTCAAAGAGAAAAGAGTCCATTGACCAAAGTCCAATAATCGTCCATGATCTACTACGTATTGGTAAGTGGAACATATCCATCGATCCGCATGGAACTGAAAAATAGTGTCCAGCATAGCTAAATACTCGTCCCGCTGGTCGAAGTAGTGAAGCCTATCACTCAATATTTAGCAAAGGGTAAAGCAGGACAAAGGTGCTTCTTACCAGTTCCTCGGCAATAGTCATTCGAAGAAGTAGGTATGCAGGACAAGTATCGACAACCAGAACATGCTGTGGAACGCTCAAGCACCAAGCGGCCATCATGTCTAGTTGGACACGCTTACCGGCATATGGATCAGAAGTGTAAAAATTTCGGATGAGTACGACGAAGAGTACGACTGCCAACGGAATGGCTGCGAGGCGAAATGCCCACATGATGAGTTTATGCCGCCCTGAGGGGCTGAGGACAGGATACAGCGTGGTACCGACGAGGAGACCCATACAAAGCCCTCCGAGATGGGCTATCAAAGGATAAATGCATCTGTGTACAAGTTTCACTCGGCGCACGAACCGAAGTTGTCAACATCTTCAACCAGGTAAGTCAGTCGGGGGTTTGGCTAGGAGGAATACAAGTGCCCACATGGAACGTAGCCAAGGGCAATACCAAATATGAGCTCCACGGTCATCCATGCCAGCTAGCCGCGTTTAATCTCAACTTAACAAATAACTGGATAAATCGACCTACCTTGCGACCGGGACGGTAGTGATACTTCCAATGAGCAAACAGGTCAACCCATGTCACCGCAACTGTTCCGAATATTGCGCCGCTTGCACCCACAGACGGGGCACCCACGAGAGAGAAATTGCCTCCCAAAACATTACTTTCGGGTCATCAGCACGTTCCGAATTCTATGACTCCTTGGATAAACGTACCCGAAGATTCCGGCAGCAAAATAAGTAATGGTAAACCCTATGGAACCCATTTCTCGTTCGATCTGACGGGAGCTGAGTGGTGGTAGGCAGGTATATATAATGATTACCTGGGCAGACACCGTTAATTGCGCAAGCATGTTCAGGAGGATGTGGATGATGCCTGCATGCAGGAATATGGCAGTGATGAACCTAGGGAACTCAGATATGGTCGTAATCAGAACCGCAGGTATTGCCTACCGGAACCATTGATTTGGGACACCTCCATGGAACCCTTTAAAGCCACATACTTCTTCGATAGTACAAAGGCGATTTGGCGGGTTTGCCGTATCGTTGAGACCTTGAAGAATTCAGCGTGTGAAACCCAAATCAATCTTACTTCATACATGGCATCAAAGTAGATGATGGCAGATTTTGTACAGACTTCATACATGGAGGAAAGCGGGCGCCAAGATTGATGAGCGCGCTCTCAGAAGGACCTAGCATAGGATTTACGACAGGCTGAAAGACGGTAAGAACGGCTCGCGAGATAGAATAATTCCACTCGCCTTGAAAGATATTGGAGTTCCCTGAGCCCGGCTATTTACTACAAGTTCGTTGATGAAAATACCCACCATGGCGATGGTGAGTGCGTACACTAAAAACTCGTCAGCAGAGACACATTCCGACAGAAAACTCACATACCGACGAAAGGATGCTTCTGGCGTGGAATCCCTCTTTTCTTATCCTCGATCCGCTGCTCCATAGGGTACTTTCCAGTTCGCAGGAAACTCTTGAAAGGGACCGCCTTTTCTGAGACGATGTTTGGGTGATTACCTGACGGCTCGGCGTACTCTGCCCAGCCTATGAACTCAGCCACGCGTTTACCAGTGACCGATGACATACCCAAGTCCTGGTAACTTGACGACTGACCGAGGTCGGCCGCATTATGGACCAATGGTGCGTCTGCCTTTTCGATGACGGACGAAGAGCGAAGGTCGTCATTGCGATACGGTGTGTTCATTACGATACCGTTGGAACTTGACAACGTATCGTCCCGCAGAGAAGGTGTAGGAAAGCGGTCAGGCGCCTCGAACAAGGATGAGGTGTTGTGTTGTCGGTAGTCAGCCGCCAAGGACTCCGCTTCCGTAGGTCCTGCTAGTGGATGTGTCCCGGTTGGATCTCTTGTTGAGACCCTGCTCATGAAAGTCTTGGTGTCACCATAGTTGAGGTTGCTTGTACTAAATGGCTCATCGTGTGCACCATCACCGAAAGGATCATTATAACTTCCCGTCGATCTGGTATAATCATACGCCATTTCTGCCAGAGACAAGGCGGACAAAGACGGACAGAAGAAGGTACTGAAGGTGGGATGGGTGAAACAAACAGAGTTCGGGTGACACGCAGCAAATAACCAGTGCAGTGGCGCAAGTACTACACCGTTGTGGAGCCTTCACACGCCAAGCGGAGACCGTGCCGAGAGGCCTATCGGGGTTTGAGTATGGACATTTCAGCGGAACTTCAAAAGATGAAACTCAGGCAGCTGCCATGGTGGTGATCTTGGTGCAGAAACAGCTTGAGACTCTATCGTAAATTGTGAGGAACTTGGTATTTAAATGTTTATGAAGAAGGTTAGATATTTCAGTTTTGACCCCCTAGAAGTGGCAGTCAACTGTACTTGACAACAAACAAACAGAACAAACAGCAAGTACAGTTGAATTGCTCATAATGTATATAAAATTTTCATAATGTATATTAGGGTTTCATACTGTCAAGTCCGGTTCTTCTCCGCTCTGCTCTGGTCGGTCGGAGGTGCGAAGGGAGACTGGATGAAGGGGTGGAGTTGTCGGAGGCAGATGGACTTTGGCTTCAGTGATGCAGGTGGCACGCTGCACCCTTGCACAAAGTATGTCCTAAGTATTTTGGAGGACAGAGATGACAATCGGAACAGAATCCGATAGAGCAAACAGAGAAGTGACTTAGATGATATATGAACTGAGGTTACAAACGGAGGGTACAGAGTTTATATATGAAGGTCTGGAGTTGGATTAGTAACAGAGATTGGTAAGTAAGAGATCAGTAATCAGGAGGACTAAGCAAAGGAACTGCAGAGCTGTGCTCCGGATACAAGAGAAGCTGGAGCTGTGCACGCGTAGGGAACACAGCTTCGGAGGAAGTCTAAGGGTGGAACTAAGACGAAAGGAGAAAGAGGAGACGGAGTTACCATAAACAGAATAAGGATGTACGAAAGAGGAAACAGAGATATGTCTGATATGTATGAGGTGCGTCTGTGATAAGATCGCACCAGAGTCCTTGACTAGAGATGGTCTGGAGGACCGGAGTGGGAATGTGGGATATGACACATACACTCTCAGCTAAAATGACTAGGTTTTGGTAGTATACATTATGAAAATTTCATATACATTATGAGTGATTCAACTGCATTGGATTCCAGGATTCTGCCCTATGGTATAGTATGTTACATTGTAGATCTAGTGGACACAAAGCTGATTTTTCCATCAAATCAATCCTTCACTTTTACCCCATTGTTTCAGGAGAGTGTTGCTTGGTTGACCAAAGGGATCCAACACCTTCCTAAGGCTTCCTTGTAACCTCCACTCCTGCAATTGGTAGGTTCAAGGCAGTGTCAAGCATCCCAAGCTGAACTAGAACACCAGCTTGATCCTAGTACCTTGAACAGGCTTGATTTTAGAAGCAAAAAAAAACAGGTGAACATACTTACGAGTGTTTGTGGTACATGTGGACTCAAGCCTGTATTGATTCCAACTGGACTCAATGATGAATATCTACTCAAAGAATAGCTTGTCCCCTTGGAATGCAATAATGCCAATCTCTAGTGGCTTGCCTGTGGGTGGAACTTCAGGCAAAAAGCTATACAATGGTCATTGAAAGTTGAATAGTTTGTATGATATATGAGCACATACTAATCAATCTCCTACAATATCAAATTGAAATATGGCAGTGAAAACAAGCTAAAAGTTGCTGATATACACTGAGGTGTGTATACACTTGAAAATCATCTTATCCACAGACTACAATCCTGTCAGAGCCAACTTTTAAAGGAGTCAATGACAAATTTGTTTTAGTTGACTTAGAATCTCATAAGTTCAAAGTTGGATGGAGTGACCTACACTTTGGATCAGAGATGAGAAATCACTTGAATTGTAATGCCAACTGTTGTGAAATGATACTATACAGTGGCTCAAAAAACTGTCCACATGTTTGCATGTTTTACATTAGTTATGACTAAATGCAATAGCCCCTAACCCTAGCCCTAAACCACAAGTGTATGAAATGAAGTACATACACTTGGCTTTCTA
>JBBPTA010000561.1:0-12441 GCA_038093915.1 Boletellus aff. emodensis | reverse complement strand
AGCGTATGTAACAGATCATGTGTCATGGGAGATCACCATCAAATGATAATCTGAATGATAAGATGAATGATAAGGGTGATCTCCAAGATAAGATAAGATAAGAAGATAAGATAAGATATCTTCAACAATTTGGGCCTCTCTCCTCCCCATGGCCAAATTCTCCCATAATGCTGCCACCCACTCGGTCACCGCACAATCCCCTTTCACACTAATGATGGGCTATGAACCCAGGGCTTACCCAGCCATCAGAACCACTTTCCTCCCAGCACTGGAGCAAAGACTAACCCATTTAGACAATGCCCAAAAGGAAGCGCAGCAGGCACACCATATCGCCCGACAAAAAATGAAAGAATGGATATGGACCAATTTCCGCCCCTGGAAAATTGGTGATAAGGTATGGTTGGACAATCAAAACCTCAAGCTTCAATATGCCTCCTGAAAATTGGCGCCAAGAAGGGAAGGCCCCTTTGAAATCCTCCAAGTTATCTTGCCCACCACCTACAAGCTCAAACTTCCTCCCACTTGGAGGATCCACCCAGTATTCCATGCCAGCCTATTAACCCCATACACTGAGACTGTGGAGCACGGCCCCAATTTCCTTAACCTGCCTCCAGAACATATTGATGACGAAGAATGCTATGAAGTGGATCAAATCCTCAGTCATCGAGGTACCAGAGGAAGGAGGCAGTATCTGATCTGATGGAAGGGTTATTCATCTGCAGAAAATACCTGGGAACCAGAACAGAACCTTGGATGTTCTCACAAACTCCTTCTAGAATATAAAGTCGCACAACCTAAAGACTTCCCCCCAGCCAGACAAAGAAAACCTGACAAAGAGCCCTATAAGTAGCCCTAACCATGTCACTTTTCTCATCCCCAGTTTTCACTTTCGTCTTTATTTTTACCCTCTGTTTTACACTTCCCCTCTTCTTCCTCCTTGTTCTAATTTGGGACTCCCATCGCCATATCCTCAAGCTTTGCACCGACATCCACTATGCCCTCACTCCCTCCATCATAACCTTCTGTCGCCATGCCCCTACCAACGACCAAATCTTCAGTAACAACGACACCCCTCACCTGGACGAACCAGTCCCCCCTATCGTCAAGGTCGAGCAGACCAAAGCATGGAACTTCACCATCACCTTCCCAAATGAGGACGAAACAGAGTGGGGCACCGCTAGAGGAACTGCATGGTAGTCCCCCAACCATTCACCCCTTTTGGTTGTTCATAGACATAGTGGCCAAGGAGGTAGCGAATGAGAATCAGATTGGGCGCAATCTCCAATCTAATTTGTTTCCTATGGCTCAGCAAATCTCTCGGCCCATTACCATCAGTGACCTACCTCCTCTTCGCCTCACTCGTCTACCTTGCTTCCACCTTATCTCATTCCTCCTGGACAACCTGTTAGAGGATAGAACTATCACCCTATTGCTTGAAGATACCGCTGCTTTCCGAAACAACCCCAACCTCTCACTCCTCCTTCGACTCCATCACTTTTATATCGTCACTTGAGAATCCACATATGTAGCTATTGACACCCTCAACTCGGTAGAAGATCACGAGTCCCATGCCTGAATCAATACCAACCTTGCCTTGGCCAGTCTTTCCAGCGCCCAAGAGGCCATCGCCCAATTTGCCCTCAATGAGGGATTGGGACTCACAGTCCAACAACTCCCACGAGGAAATCTCCCCCCCCATCTCTGCAACAGAATCACTGCTCTCAACACCAATGAACGACGATTCTATTTCTTCCCAGACAACACCACCTCTATCGTTGATATGGACGGCAGTACAGACCGAGAACAGCCCCCTCCTGAATCACCATCAACAACCATCCCAACCACTTCAACCCCCACACACAACTTCGTCCCAGTCAGACCTGACACCCCACGACCAGATCCATCCACCCCCGTCAGGTCTTCCCCCAAGCTCATTGCAATCCCTGATGCTCCCTGACCCACGCGAGTACGAGTATACACTGAGCGAGCTAGGCCTCCTGCAAGATTGGGTAACTACTGTCACCAGGGTTTTAGAGGAAGATCCCCTGCCCCGACCAGGGCTGTGGGTTGATGAAGTGCTGCAAGCGACCAGGAGTCATCTGTCAACACCGTCTCCACCACCCCTAACTCTCCTACACCTCAAGGGAGCAATTGATTGGCAGTTTGCCACCAGTGTGGGTCCAGAAATCACTATCAACCCGCCTGCCAACATTATCTCTGCCCTTTCTGTCACCTTCCCACTCCAGGGCATCCCCAATATGCATGCCCAGAACATATTTGCTCGGCTTGTGGAGAGTGTGGCCATGGACGACCAGCCTGTCCATCCATCACCGATGCTTATGCTTCTGACAATGGAGACAGACATGATGTCAACACTGAGGGTGGTAGTATCTGAGTCGGTGACTCAGATCAACAACAGGGGTATTGTTACCAACAATCTAGAGGTAGGGGATTATTTGTTTTTCTGCAAGCCACTTGGGCTGCGTCTCTCCCTTCGTTCCATTTCATCGTCAGCCCCTTTGTCTTCCCAGCCCTGGATAGAGTATTTAGATGACATCATCCATCTGGCATTTCCTCTTTACCTGCCGGATGGAACTTCCACTTAATGATCCGTCAATTACTGTTCCATATTCCCACATTCCCCTTTTGGCGTTACACTTCCCCTATCCACAGATGCATCATCTCCCACAGCTGTATCTCTTACTACGTCTGCATTTCCCCACAATCCCCATCAGGTATCTCCTTATTGAAGAGGTACAGCTCTACCTGACTATATATTCGTGCATGTACCACCAGTAGTCTTTAGCTAGTTCTACACAATCTATGCATAGAATTTAGTCCATCCTCGAGTCCAGCTGGATAGAGAGAAAGAAGCTTGCTAAGTTCACACGTATGCGTAACATTTATTGCTCTATATGCAAAAAGAGCAGGCACACTGCAGATCGTTGCTGGCACAGACAGTCTGCATCATGACCTCCTCATCACTCTAGACCTGCCACTCCTGCTGGCAGAGTAAACCCACCTCAGTGTCCATTCCAATCCAGGAATGACAAGAACACTGAGAGACATGTTGCTAACAGACCAAAGAAATTGCAACACAGGAGGTCTAATAGTAAGGGCAAAGGCAAAGCTTGTGCTCATGTAGTCTTTGGAGGAGATAACGACATGGAGTATGACTCCATAGCTAATGTGGTGGAGCTTCAGGATGATGAAGACATGGATGGACTTGACTTCAACAAAGGGGAGCATCTTAGCGAGATATCTAATGCTGGATGGGAGAATGCTGAAGAAGTCCAAATGGATCTGGATATCGCTCCTAGTGCCAGACCTTCCAGGCACTTTTGAAGCCGCTCCTTACTGTGCTTCTAATCCTTACTGGTATCAAGCTATGAGGAGAGCAAGGATTGACGAAGAAGATCACCCTGCTTCTGCAGGAGTTCCTTATGCCACCTGGGGTGATTCCATCCCAGAGTATATAGATGCCAGCGATTGGGAAGGAAACACCAAATATTATGACCCTTCCTGGTATGCTTGTGCGATTATGAGCCATGTCTCTGGACATTACCATGATCTGTGGATGGTTGATAGTGGCTGTTCCGACCACATCACCCCACATCGTGAGGACTTTATCCATATTGGATCAGATCAGCGAGTTGCCACAACTGCTAATAGTCAGACTATAACTATGACCGGTCCTGGTACTGTGGTGTTAACACATGCAGTGGGTACTGACAACCCAGTAGCCATAACTCTTGAAGGAGTTTGGTATGTTCCAAATGCTGCTCACAGATTATTATCTGTCACCGCACTAACCTCTCGGGGTTATCGATGCGAGATCTCAGGAGTAACTAAGATCTGGAACAAGCAGGGTCGCTTGGTAATTAAAGCTTCTAGCTTATTGCCTGGCAATTCCCTCCACTGGTTTAATGCGACTACCCTTAAACCAACAGGGAATCTGCTTACCCTGCAGGACATCAATTCATACACTTTGTGGCATCAGTGTTTTAGACATCTATCCAAGCAAGCACTTGATCATGCGCCAACTACTGTGCATGGTCTACCTTCTATCCAAATCCCTTCTACCATTCCTACCTGCAAAGGCTGTGCTCTTGGCAAATCTCATCAACAGCCTTTCCCTCCTAGCACTCGATGTGCTTCTCAACCTCTAGGCCTCATCCACACCAACTTAGTCGAGCTTCCTACCTTGTCACAATCTAAATCCAAATGGATTATGACTTTTATAGATGATTTCAGTGGTTTTTCCACTTTGGCTTTCCTCAAAAGCAAAGCTGACGCCCCAGCTTCCTTTCAAAAGCTGGTTATCTGGGCTGAGCTGCAGCTGTCCTCACATCTTTTAGCTGTATGTTCGGATCGTGGGGGGGAGTACATCTCTCAATTGCTTTCATTGTTCCTCACGTCTAAAGGCATTGAACATCAGTTCTCTGTCCTACATACACCTCAGCAGAACAGTCGTGCTGAGAGGTTCAATTGTACTCTACTAGAGAAAGCAGAAGCAATGCGACAACATGCCTGCCTACCTCCCTTGTTCTGGCAAGACACGGTAGAGACAGCCCTTCACATTTACAATCGCCAACCTATGCGTCGCCACCACTGGAAACCTCCTATCACTTTATGGAGTGGTAAAATACCTGATGTCTCATACTTCAGAGTTTTTGGATGCCGAGCCTATGTCTTTATCCCCAAGGAGGAGAGAGCCAACAAACTAGCCGCTAAAGCAGAGGAAGCCACTTTTATAGGCTATGAAACAGGAACTAAGGGATACCGATTTTGGTCAGGAACCAAACATCGAGTCATAATATCCTCAAATGCCACATTTGATGAATTTGATTATCCGTTTTGTTCTAGAAACCAGAAAGACAAACACAAACAACCCTTGCCAATACCTATGCCAGATACCGATCAGAGCCATCAACCATCTGAGGACACTCAGAATATCTTACCAGACATCGCTCTAAAAAGATCCACCACCTCCTATCCATAATCCCATTCCACCAGGACATGGACAGCATGTTCCTAGACCTCCATTACATCCACCTTTACCACCTAGATCACCACAACCTCCTCAACCACCTCGCCTAGAGAGACCAATGCAAGAATGCAGACATCGCATTATTCCAGATAACGCTTATGGTGATCGTCCTGCTGTTCAGATTCAACAAGATATTAACAGAAACTGGGACTTCTTATCCCGAGAACCACCCATCAGAGATGGAGATCATATACTGGACGATCAACCTCAAGGAGGAGAACTAGGTGTGTTCTTCAGTGGTCAATTTATCAACTCACTACTCGCTTGCAGTGCCGCCGCTGTTTCTGTACCCAAGCAATACTGGGATCTCAAACATCTACCTGAGGATGACCAGAAGAGATGGAGAGCAGCTATGACTGATGAATTCAAGTCACTACATGAACAACACGTTTGGAATTTGGTGGATCTACCACCTGATCGAGTCCCCATCAAAGGGAGATGGGTTTACGCCATTAGACCTGGCAATCGAGTCAAAGCTCGATTCGTGGTGAAAGGATTTACACAGATATACGGCATTGACTTTGATGAAACATTTTTACCCGTTGCATGGTTTGAGACTGTCCGTCTCTTACTAGCCTTGGCTGCCCAGGAGGATTGGGAGATTGAAGCCTTGGATGTCAAAACAGCATTCCTCTTTGGAGATTTAGACAAAGAAATTTATATGGAACAACCGAAGGATTTCATCAAGAAGGGTTCTGAGACAAAAGTTTGTCATCTTCGCAAAGCTATCTATAGGCTCAAACAGGCTGCCCTGCAATGGAACAAGGCTTTGCAAAAAAGTCTACTAGAGATGGGTTTTCACAGATGTCTTTCTGACTGTTACGATTTATTCCCCTTTTTCACACATCTTCTTCCTCTCCGTTTGTTGTCCTCGTCGCTCCCCTATCTTTGGCATGCATTACTACGATTACAAACACTTCTTCATTGTTGCAGGTTTGCCTATGACTTATGTCTGTTCCCTTTAGTCATACTCGTTTACTCGTCGTCTGATCCAACTCGGACTCCTTACTTACCTTCGACCCTAGGGAGTTGTTACTAACAATCTAGATGCGGGGCATTACCTCTTCTTATGCGAACCACTGGGTCTACGTCTCTGTTTGCGATCTGCCTCTTCCGTTTCTTCTATTTCCTCTCACCCTTGGATGGAGTATCTAGATGATGTCATCTATCCGGCATTCCCCCTTTATCCATCAGAAGGAACTTCCCTCTAAACAGTTTGCTTGTTCTAGTTCATTATTCCCACATTCCCCATTTGGTGTTACACTTCTCCTATCCACAGACGCCTCATCTCCCACAGCCATATCTCTTACTATGCCTGCGTTTCCCCACGATCCCCATCAGGTATCTCCTTATTGGTAAGGTACAGCTCTACCTGAGTATATATTTGCGTATGTACCATTAGTAGTCTCTAGCTAGTTCTATGCAATCTACGCCTAGAATTTAGTTCGCCCTCGAGTCCTGTTGGATAGAGAGAAGGAAGTTTGCTAGAAGTTCACGTGTACGCGTAACAAAAGAACTAGCTCTTCACACCCGCCCCTGCTACTTCAGCAGAAGGGTGAGAAACCCATAAACCACGTCCTACCGACCTCCGGAGAGTAGTGACGATGACGTTTTTGAAGAAGAAACTCCTCACTACACCCCATCTCCCTCTCCCCAACCAAGAAGGATCGCCGGAGGAAGCACACCCCCAACAAACCCCCCTCTTTAGTGAATGAAGGAGAAGGACTTTGGCAACCCCGGAATATACCAAACCAACCCAACTACTTGCTCCAGTAGCTCGAGAACCTTCTGGGCCCGCTTATAGACCCCATACTCCTGGAACTCCATATCCAGAACCACGATCCCCCTCCCCCATTCTCTCCCCTTCCCTCCATATCTCCGTTGATCCCGACCCAGACATTCTCATGTCTGATCCTAAAGGAAAGAAACAAGCCAAGGTCTCAGATGACGACCCTAGCCCAACTATAGATCCTAAGACCCCTGAAATCAAAGCCAGATTACCAGGTGATTTCTCTGGGGATGCAGCAGATGCATCCTGATGGATAGCCGCTATGGAAGCCTATTTCATTATGAACCGACATATCTATTACCAAGATGATGTCAAAATGGCCACTTGTCTCAACAAAATGAGCAAGGAAAGAGGGGCAGTTTTCACAGAAAGCCTCTACCCCAAGATCCCCCTCTATACATGGGATCTGTTTAAAGAAGACTTTAACAACACTTTCGTCCCGATTGGAATAAAGGAACGAGCCAGAAATGACCTTTACAAAATGAAACAATCAGACTTCCCCGACAACAGAGAGAAGTCGCTCCCACAAAGAGAAAGAAGAGGAAATTTTGATGCGTATACCGCCACCTTCCATCTAAAGGCAGCAAAGAGCGGCCTCGAAACTGGGTATGACGAAATCTTGATTGATACCCTCAGAAGAGGGGTAGACCACCGACTCACCAACATGATGGCGACTGTCAACCCCCAACCCACAGGATGGAAAGACTGGGTCAGCAAAGCCCACGTCTTCAACGAGAATATAATCCGGCTCAAACAGCTAAGAGGGAGAAGAGATTATATTCCTATGCCGCATGGGGGTGGAACTCGTCATACTGAGAAAGATCCAAATGCAATGGATATCGACTTCGTCAAACTCTCCCCGGTAGAAAGAGCAGAACACATGAAAAACAACAAATGTTTCATGTGCCATCAGACAGGGTGCAGATCTTCCAATCATAGGAAAGGAGCAGGAAACCCCAGGAACTGGCAAAAACCCCCCCAAAAAATAAACACTGTCACCACCACTGAAACTGACGCTCTGGCTACTTTCATCCAAGGGTCAAGTTTGCCATGAGAGGAATTACTTCGAATCCTCAAAGTCTGTACTACCAAGGATGAAGAAATTCGCATGATCACAATGGATCAGGATTTTTAGGAGGGAGGGAAGAAACGATGGCTTCTCCTCCCCTATCCCTAGCGCCTGTATTTGTAACTGGTACGAAAACCCGAGCAATCAAACTCCCTATTCTCTTGTACCAAGGCGCAAATCAAAATCCCATCGAAGCATCCGCACTAGTAGATAGCGGAGCAACAGGGAGTTTCCTTAGCAAATTTCTGGTCCAAACCCAGGGGTGGAAGACAAAACACTTGCCCAAACCCATTCTAGCACACAACGTAGACGGATCCTTAAACAAAAATGGAATGATCCATAGTACAGTAACAATAACCCTCCAAATTGGAGGATACTCGCAGCGAATGACCTTCCTCATCTTGGACTGCGGCAAAGAAAAAGTCATTTTAGGGATAAACTGGCTAAGAAAGGCAAATCCGGAGATCAATTGGGCCATTGGAAAAATAGAACTCCCCGATATTCAAAGACCTCCCACAAATGATGGTATTGAATATCAATACCTTCTATGGTATCTCGCGGGAGAAACTCTATCCAAAGTAACCCTGTCCACCGAGCTTGCCCAATAATCTAATCAGCTGACCATGGAACTACCCGCACAATACTCTCTATACAAGGACGTTTTCGAAGAACCAAAAATGGGGGAACTCCCCCCCAACTGACCATACGATCACACTATAGACCTAAAAGCAGACTTCTCTCTGAGAGTAGCTAAAGCTTATCCTTTAAACCCAAAGGAATTACAAGTCTGTAAGGACTTTGTGGACGAACATCTTTGCTCAGGAAAAATCCGACCTTCGAAATCCCCACAAGCCTCCCCATTCTTCTTCGTCCAAAAAAAGGATGGGGGACTACGACCTTGTCAGGATTACCAATACCTCAACTCGGCCACCGTAAAAAACGCCTACCCCCTTCCCCTGATCTCGGAACTTATCGACAGTTTATGTGATTCTACCATTTTCACTAAAATGGACATCAGATGGGGATATAACAACATTTGCATCTTACCAGGTGACGAATGGAAAGCCGCGTTCAACATACCGTTCGGACTATATGAACCATTGGTGATGTTCTTCGGGTTGTGCAATTCTCTGCCCACCTTCCAGGCCCTCATGAACGACATCTTTAAAGATATGATTGCAGAAGGGTGGCTCATCATCTATATGGATGACCTCATGATCCATACCAAACAGGATCAGGGACTCCATCACTTGCGAACACTGCGAGTACTCAAAAGGATGAGAGATCACCGGCTATATCTTAAGCTCAGCAAATGTCACTTCAACGTATCTGAGGTGGAATATCTCAGGATGATAGTTTGTCCCGGGTCAATCACCCTTGACCCAATCAAATTACAAGCCATCCAGGATTGGACACCACCCAAGTCCGTGAAAGCAGTGTGATCCTTCATCGGATTCTGCAATTTCTACTGAAAGTTCATCCCCAACTTCTCTGCTGTTTGTCGACCTCTACACGACTTAACAAAGAAGGACCATATCTGGACCTGGACTCCCCAGTGTGAGACCGCATTTCGACAGTTACAACAAGCCTTTTTAGCCGCCCCTGTGTTGCAACTCCCTCGATCCACCGACCCCTTCTGGGTTATGACCGACGCTTCGTTGGGAGCGGCAGGTGCAATCCTCATGCAGAAAGACACTAACGGGGACCTCCATCCGTGTGCTTACTACTCGTGGACATTTTCCCCGGAGGAAAGAAATTACGACATCTACAACCGGGAACTCCTTGCGGTCATACGTGCTCTAGAAGAATGGTGACATTACCTCACCGGGACAGCTCACCCTGTAACAATCCTCACCGACCACAAAAACCTGGCGTATTTCAAACAACCCCATAAACTCTCCCGACAACAGGCTCGCTGGATGCTGTTCCTCCAGGACTTTGACCTAACCTTTTGCCACCAACCTGCACGATTGATGGGACCTGCTGACACCTTATCTCGGAAGGATGATGTGGATACCTCACTTGACAACCATGATGTTGTCCTCCTCCCTCAGGACCACTTCATCTCTCTCATTGATTTAGCCCTTGTGGACAAGATTACCTGTTCTTCCCCTATGGACCCCTTAGTCATTTCTGCCCTAACCGCCCTGCGGGACAGGTGTTCGCTCCTCCCTCGGGCGTCTGTACAGGACTGGCATTTCGCAGATGGTACCTTGTACCTTAAGGGTCATCTCTATGTCCCGGAGCTTGCTCGCCATGACTTGGTACACTCCGTTCACACCTTGGCAGCGGGTGGACACGCCGGCACTTTCTGCCTGTTACACCTGTTACAACGCGACTATTGGTGGCCGGGTTTACCCACATTTGTTCAGCGCTATGTTGCCGGATGTGCCGAGTGCCAAGCCAACAAGGTCATTACACACCCAACCGTGCCACCAGCCTCCCCCCTCGCCAGCACCGCCACCCGCCCCTTTGAATCTATTTCCGTCGACCTTATTACTGGTCTCCCCCGATCGGGTACCTTTGATGCTGTCATGGTCATGGTCGATCATGGCCTTACGAAGGGGGTGGTCCTTTGCCCCTGTACATCAGATATTGATGCAAACGGAGTCGCACAATTATTTTTTGAACGAGTATTTCCCCGATTCGGTCTGCATCAATGGTGTATTTCTGACAGAGGACCCCAATTTGCCTCTGCTTTCACCAGAGAACTGGCAAGACTCCTGGAATATGACCTTGCGCTATCTACCGCATACCACCCACAAACTGATGGTGAGACTGAATGCGTCAACCAAGAACTAGAAACATACCTCAGATTATTCTGTAAAGGAAACCCTTCCGTTTGGGCCTCTCTCCTCCCCATGGCAGAATTCTCCCACAACGCTGCTACCCACTCCGTCACCGCCCAATCCCCTTTCGTTCTAATGATGGGATACGAACCCAGGGCTTACCCAGCCATCGGAACAACCTTTCTCCCGGCACTAGAGCAAAGATTGACCCGTTTGGACAACACCCGAAAGGAAGCGCAGCAGGCACATCAGGTCGCCCAACAAAAAATGAAAGAACAAATCAGGACCAATTTCCGTCCCTGGAAAACCGGAGATAAAGTATGGTTAGACAACCGAAATCTCTCTCTTCGATATGCCTCCCAAAAACTAGCACCGAGGAGGGAAGGTCCCTTTGAGATCCTTCAAGTCATCTCACCCACCGCCTACAAGCTCAAACTCCCTCCTACATGGAGGATCCACCCAGTATTCCATGCCAGCCTATTAACCCCGTACAAAGAAACCGCAGAACATGGTCCCAACTTCCCTAATCCACCTCCAGAACATATAGATGATGAAGAACACTACAAAGTGGATCAAATCCTCAGTCATTGAGGTACCAGAGGAAGAAGGCAGTATCTGATCCGTTGGAAGGGTTACTCATCTGCAGAAAACACCTGGGAACCAGAACGAAATCTCACCGGTTCCCACAAACTCCTTCTGGAATATAAAGCTGCGCATCCCAAAGATTTCCCTCCAACTAGACGAAGAAAACCCGACAAGAGGACTCTATAAGTAGTATTAGCCATGTCTCTCTTCACATCCCCAGTTTTCGCTTTCGTCTTCATCTTCTCTACTTGTTTCACACTCCCCCTCTTTTTCTTTCTGATCTTGGTTTGGGACTCCCATCAACGGATCCTCAAGCTTCGGAAAGACGTCCGCTACACCCTTACTCCCTCAGTTGTCACCTTCCGTTGCCACATCCCTGACCACACAATTCACAATGACGACGCCCCACACCAGGACGCACCAGCCCCCCCTATTGTCGAAATTGAACAAACCAGGGCATGGAACTTTGCCATCACTTTCCCAAATGAAGATGAGACTGAGTGGGGCGCTGCCAGAGGAACCGCATGGTAGTTCCCAAACCATTCATCCCTTTTGGCTGTTCGTAGATCTAGTTGCCAACGAGGTGACGAATGAAAATAGGATTGGGTGTGATCTCCTATCTCATTTGTTTCCTATGGCTCAGCAAGCCTCTAGGCCTATTACCATCGGTGACCTACCTCCTCTTCGTCTTACTCACCTCCCTCGCTTCCACCTTATCTCTTTCCTCCTGGACGATTTGTTAGAAGATCGAACTATCGTCCTATTACTAGAAGACACTCCCGCATTTCGCACTAACTCCAACCTCTCGCTCCTCCTTTGTCTTCATCACTTCTACATCATCACTCGTGAGTCCACATACGTAGCCATCGATACCCTCAATGCGGTAGAGGACCACGAATCCCATGTCCGAATCAACACCAATCTCGCCCTGGCCAGTGTTACGCTAGGCGTTCCTTGAGGGATCGGACAAAGACTCGACGGCAGGACGCTCACGAAGAGGTACAACTCAGCCGAAGAGGACGAAGGCTATATGTTCAAAAGAACGGCTAGGGGGCTATACGCTCGAGAGCGGGCTAAGGGACGAAGGATCACGCTCGAGAGCGGACTAAGAGACTTAGGACTGGGAGGACTCAAGAATACGCTGAATTGCGCAGATCGA
>JBBPTA010000559.1:0-12469 GCA_038093915.1 Boletellus aff. emodensis | reverse complement strand
CATCTGGTATCTCCTTATTCATAAGGTATAGCTCTACCTGAGTATTTATTCATGCATGTACTATCAGTAGTCTTTAGCTAGTTCTATGCAATCTACGCCTAGAATTTAGTTTGCCCTCGAGTCCAGACGGATAGAGAGAAGGAAGTTCGCTAAGTTCATGCGTACGCGTAACACCAAGCCTTGAGCTCCTTTGTCCACCGGCTAGTATCCCTAGACCGGCAGTATCCTCATTGCTGTAGGAAGACCCTTGGCCACCCTTGTCCTCGCCTCCTAAGGAAGACCCTTAGGATAACGTCCTTCACACTCATCTAGGAGCGACCATCATCCCTACCTGGGCCAAGCATAACAAAAGTCTAGCTTCTCACCCGCTGTCACCATCGCTGTGAACCGCCACCATTAGCAACTCACAGGAAACCCCTCACTGGTGGAGATCTGCCCCCAATCCCATCAACTCCAAACCCAAAGAGAATCAGAACCCTCTTCCGACACTGATGAAGAACTTCCCACTCTAGAAGAGCAGGAAGCCACCCTCGATCTTGCTCACCAGTTATCTGCTGAGCTCGTCCTCCCTTGTGCCCCCACTCCCCCATCGCCTCCTACCATCGTCTCCTCCCCCATTTTCCCCACTCCCCACACTAGTTTCAGAATGCCTGCCGCCCCCTCCACCTCTGCTCTCCCTTCCACACCCACTCCCACCCCCATCGTCGCACCACCCCCCATTAAGCCCACCAAGCTTCACATCGGTGTCCCTGAGGCCTATGACAGCTCTCCAGACCGAGCCAAGGCATGGCTCCACACGGTGCAGTTCTACCTGTTGGTGAACTGTGACATCTACAACATCAATGTTACGCTTGGCCCAGGTAGGGACGAGTGTAGACCTAGCTAGGCAATGGTCGCTCCTAGATGAGCATGAGGAACATTATCCTTAGGGTCTTCCTAAGGAGGCGAGGACGAAGGCGGCTGAGGGTCTTCCTACGGCGACAAGGGTACTGCCGGTCTAGCAATGCTAGCCGGTGGTCGAGGGCACTTCCGGTCTGGGGATACCAGCCAGTGGACAAGGGTACTTCCAGTCTAGGGATACTAGCCAGTGGACGAGGAGGCTCAAGGCTTTGGGAGCGAGGAGTGAACAAGGTAGTTGCCAGGTAAGTCTAGCTTAGGGTACATGGCTAGACGACTGGGGTTTATATACCTGTCTGTGATGTGCACAGACCAGCTACCGTATTTGGAGAATAAAGGGGAAGAAGATAAGAAGTCCAAGTTGAATTGGACGGAGGTGTAAGCCAGAATGACCAATAGGTCAAAAGGAGTAAAAGAAGTCCAAGATGGATCGGACCTTGAGTAATGGGGAATGATAAAGGATCCAATAGGTCGGATCATGGAGTAAGTGTCAATGGCAAATGATCTGGCGAGTCGGATCATGGGATGAATGAAGAATGAAGGGCAAAGAGAAAGAAAGGGGTGAATTGTAACAATCAATGACAGGCGGATCACCTTCGCCCTGTCTTACATGACTAAAGGACCCACTGCAACCTGGGCAGCAACTTTCTGTGCAAAGGCACTCAGCGCTGCCACCATCTCCCTGGACACTTGGCCCGATTTTGTCACTGTGTCAAGTCCGGTTCTTCTCTGCTCTGCTCCGGTCGGTCAGAGGTGCAAAGGGTGACTGGGCGAAGGGGCGGAGTCGTCGGAGGTGGATGGACTTTGGCTTCAGCGATGCAGGTGGCATGCTGCGCCCTTGCACAAAGTATGTCCTAAGTATTTCAGAGGACAGAGTTGATGATCGGAACGGAATCCGATAGAGCAAACAGAGAAGTGACTTAGATTCAATATACGAACTGAGGTTACAAATGGAGGGTACAGAGTTTATATACGAAGGTCCGGAGTTGGATTAGTAACGGAGATTGGTAAGTAAGAGGACTAAGCAGAGGAACTGCAGAGCTGTGCTCCAGATACAAGAGAAGCTGGAGCTGTGTGCGCGTAGGGAACACAGCTTCGGAGGAAGTCTAAGAGCGGAACTAAGATGAAAGGGGAAAGAGGAGACGGAGTTACCATAAATGGAATAAGGATGTACAAAAGGGGAAATGGAGATATGTCCGATATGTATGAGGTGCATCTGTGATAAGATCGCACCGGAGTCCTTGACTGGAGATGGTCCGGAGGACCGGAGTGGGAACGTGGGATATGACACACTGCCTTTACCAAGGCATTTGACCACAAGGACATAGTCCCCGCCTCCATCACCTGGCTCACGACCACCCGGATGACCATCAAAGTCAACCCAAAGACCCACAAAAAGGTCTACTCCCCCTCCCTCACCGAATATTCCTCAAAGTTCTTCCAACACAAAGATATAGCTAATATCACCGAGGATCATGTCCTCATTGGCTATTACTCCACCAGCCTCCCCCCATCCCTCATGTGCCACATTATGTCCATGGACACGATTCCCACCACCCTTGAAGAGTGGGATGCCAAGGCCTTCCACTTCTACCAGAACTGGAAGCATGCCAATGAGATCGCTGATCAAAGCATGAGACCTTACAAAGCACCCATATATACCCCCACTCCCACTCGCACCACCAAAGACCCAGATGCCATGGATGTTGACACCATTCACACCACTCCCAAGTTGACCCCCGAAGAACGACAACGATGCATTGAGAAGCACCTTTGCTTCCGCTGCAGGAAGCCTGGACATGGCAGCAGAAGCTGTCCCAACTTCCCTGCCACTACCCCTGCTGTTACGATTCGCCCCTTTTCTTTTCTTTGCCCTTACCATTCTTCCCCAATCCGGTCTAGCGGATCACTTGTCATTGACGCTTACTTCACGATCCGACCTATCGGATCCTTCGTCATTACCCTTTACTCACAGTCCGATCCATCTCGGACTTCCCTTACCCCTTTCGACCTGTTGGTCATTCTGGCTTATGCCTCCGTCCGATTCAACTCGGACTTCTTATCTTCTTTTCCTTTGTTCTCTTTATACGGTAGTTGGTCTGTGCGCATCACAGACAGGTATATAAACCCCAGTCGTCTAGCCATGTACCCTAAGCTAGACTTACCTGGCAAACTACCTTGTTCGCTCCTCGCTCCCAAGCCTTGAGCTCCTTGTCCACCGACTAGCACAGCTAGCCCGGCAGTAACCTCGTCGCCGTAGGAAGACCCTCGGCCACCTTCGTCCTTGCCTCCTTAGGAAGACCCTAAGGGTAACGTCCTTCGCGCTCGTCTAGGAGTGACCATCGTCCAGCTAGGTCTACACTCGTCCCTACCCGGGCCAAGCGTAACACCCACTGTCACCAAGACAAAGAAGACCTCTGAATGAAAGGTTTGGAAGGTAGAAGAAGAACCTGAGACCCCTTCTCTCATCAAGTTGGAGTCAGACAATGAAGAAACTGGGGTCTGGAAGGTTTCCCTTCTCGGACAGGATTTTTAACATGGAGGCCTCCATCAACACGAGCCCCCTCCAAGTCTCTTAGTATGCCCCCTCTTGTACCATCTACTTCCAAGAAATCTATTTATGTTCCCATCTCGCTAGTAGAACCCTCGCATACCCTCAAAGCCATCAAAACCCTCGCCCTTGTCAATAGCGGTGCAGATGTCAATTGCCTTGACTGGCAATTTGCTCACAAACATCAAATTCCCCTCACCCGGCTTGAGAAGCCGATCCCTGTACAAAACATGGACCAAACCATGAACAAGAACAGTGACATTGTCATATCCCTAAGTCCAACTCCAGTTCTCCGGAATAACTCCACTGGAACTCCGGTGCAATCTTATCATAGATGCACTCTGTAGATACCGGACTCTTATCTCCGTTTCTCTTTTCATATGTTTCCCCTGTCTTCTCCTTTTACTCTAGTCTTGCTTGTAGATTTCGCCCACAGCCGTGTTCTCTACGCGAACACAGCTCCAGCTCCACAGTACCCGGAGTACAGCTCCGAGGTACAAGGTACCTTCGCTTAACCTCTTTGCTTACTGATCTCCATACTTACCAATCTCCGTTACTAATCCGCCTTCGGACTCCGTATATAAACCCTTGTACCCTATGCTGTAGTTTCTTCAGTTCGTATATCATCTAAGTCACTTCTCTTCTCGCTCAGTCGGATTCCGTCTCCGACCCTCTGTCTCCATTCTCCAAAATATAAGGACCAAACATGCAAGGGCACAGCGTGCTCTCCGCATCGCTGAAGCCAAGTCCTTACCCCTCCGACCCAACTCTGTCCGCCTCCATCTCGTCCCTCTCTCCCTCGTGCTTCCAACCGACTGGAGCAGAGCGGAGAAGAACTGGACTTGACAGACATCAAATTCACCACAGAACTTTATGTCCACATTAGCAGAATCCTCCATTGAACCACCTTCCACATTCTTCATTGTAGGAAGGAGAATGTCATTCTTGGCATGCCCTGGCTCAAGATCGCAGATCCAACCATTAGCTGGAAGGATCGAACCCTTGCCATCCCGATTTCATCTCACCAAACTGTGGAGCTAAATGCTCAATACACCTCCAACAAACTTTGACATGCAAATAAGCTTCGCTTGAAGGAAACCCCTACCACCGCCCCAAAACCCATACACCATGTCGATGTTGACGAAGTCTGGGATAAAAAGTTCTATGACTACCTCAATTACTGCACCCTACATCTCTACGTTGAACAATCAGTCAAACTACTCAGCATTAACCACATGGTAAGGAAGGGAACTTGATACTTCCTTAACCAAGGGAAACCCAAGAAAGCAAGGCTCTGTGCCAAGCTTACCACTGCCACTGAGCTTGCCATGCAGGCAGAGCTCTCAAAATCCAAGGACACTCTTCCCCTGGAGTATACAGCGTTCTCCAACATCTTTACCAAGGAAGCTGCAGACCACACCCCCCTTGCCTGCCCCTACGACCACACCATCACCCTAGATGAATCCTTTGTTCCCAAAGTGGGAAAACTTTATCCTCTAACTCCCGAGGAAAAGAAAGCCACCGAGGACTTCTTAGAAGAGAACCTCAAAGCCGGAAAGATCCATCCTTCGAACTCCCCCCAAGCATCTCCCTTCTTCTTTGTGAAAAGAAGGATGGTGGTCTTTGCCCCTGCCAAGACTACCGTTATCTCAACAAACACACCGTTCAAGATGCCTACCCTCTCCCCCTCATCTCCGACCTTGTAGACAAACTCCAAGGAGCAAACCTCTTCATGAAGTTTGATGTCTGATGGGGTTACAACAACGTCTGAATCAAGGACAATGACTGATGGAAGGCTGCTTTCATCACACACAAGGGGCTCTATGAGCCAACGGTGATGTTCTTTGGACTCACCAACTCCCCCGCCACGTTCCAGCGTTTCATGAACAACTCTTTTAGAGACATGATCACAGAAGGATGGCTCGTCATCTATATGGACGACCTCCTTATCTTCTCCCCTGATGCCAAGACCCACGAGGAACGTACCAAGTGTGTCCTCAGCCATATGCAAGAACTCAATCTTCATATGAAGATCTCCAAATGCAAATTCACCACGGACTCAGTAGAGTACCTCAACATGATTGTTAAGCCCAGCCAGCTGGCTATGGACCCTGTAAAACTCGCTGGTATCACAGACTGGCCCGTCCCTCAGAAGCTGAAGGATGTTCGCTCCTTCTTAGGCTTCACCAACTTCTATCAGAGGTTTATCCTTGATTACTCCACCATTGCCCACCCCCTCATTGACATGACCAAGAAAAGCTTGGCCTGGAACTGGACCTCCCAGTGCCAGGATGCCTTCAATGCCCTTAAATGGGTATTTCTCTTGAAGCCAATGCTTCATCTCCCCGACCACAGTCACCCCTTCGCTATTGCCACCAATGCTTCTAAGCATGCCACGGGTGGCATTCTTCTCCAGACCGATACAAACGGGGATTGGCATCCCTGCTCCTATCTCTCACAATCATTCTCTTCCACTGAACGGAACTACAACATCTATGACCGTGAACTCCTCGCAGTCATCCAAGGACTCAAGGCATAGAGACACTATCTCCATGGATCTCCCTTCCCTGTCCAAGTCTTCACAGATCACAAGAATCTGACGTACTTCCATCAGCCCCAGAAGCTCAACCAGTGCCAAGCCTGTTGGCTTCTTGATCTCACTGACTTCGATCTGAAAATGATTCACATTCCCAGCAAGCTCCTTTCTGCCCCCGATGCCCTCTCCCGCTGCCCAGATCTTATCCCTGATAATGATTCTGACAACACTGATGCCACCCTCCTCCCACAATCTATGTTCGTCAATTTAATTGACACCGAACTGTCACAGAAGCTTGCCGCTTCTTCCTCCTCGGACCCCCTGGTCCTTGATGCCATCTGTGCCCTTGATGGGGAAGTACCCCTCAAGTTCCGCTCCTATCTCTCCAACTGGCATTACGATGCTGGTGTCCTCACCTACCAAGGACGTGTCTATATCCCCCCTGACTCTGACCTCTGCTGCACCATCATCTCCCAGTCACATGACCACACCTCCACCGGCCACCCTGGATATTTGAAAACACGCCAACTCATCGCTGCTGAGTTCTGGTGGCCAGGCCTTGCCCAATTCATCCGACAGTATGTCGAAGGCTGTGCCACATGCCAGCAAAACAAGGTCAACACCCACCCCATGACACCCCCCCTTGTCCCTATCCCATCCTGCTGCACCTGCCCCTTCCAACAGGTCTCATGTGACCTTATCACCAGTCTTCCTGCCTCCTCTGGTTTTGATGCTCTCCTGGTCGTGGTTGACCATGGGCTTACTAAGGGGGTAATTCTCTGCCCCACCAAGCAAACAGTCACCACAGAGGGAATCGCCACCCTCTTTCTCCACAAGGTCTACACCCAATTTGGACTGTATGACAAGATCATGGCCCCCAGTTCACATCTGCCTTCACCAAGGAGCTTGGAAACCTCCTAGGATACTCCCTCTCACTCTCCACTGCATACCACCCTCAGTCTGACGGAGAAACGGAACATGTCAACCAAGAAGTTGAAACATACCTTCAGATCTTCTGCCAAGAGAACCCATCCTCATGGTCCAAAATGATCTCCCACACTGAATTCACTCACAACCACCGCCCTCACTCCGTCACCGGGAAGTCCCCGTTCTTCCTCATGATGGGATTTGAACCCCGACCACTTCCCATGGTCATCTCCACAACTTCCATTCCTGCAGTAGAAGCACATCTTTGACTTCTGACTGCTGCCCAAGAAGAAGCCCTTGCCACTCATGCCCTCACCCAACAAGTAATGAAGTCCCATTCCTCCAAGGGCTTCAAACTGTTCACCAAAGGAGACAAAGTTTGACTAGAAGCCAAAAACCTGAAATGTCACATCACCTCCCCGAAGCTCACTCCCAAGCAAGAAGGACCGTTCATCATCATGGACGTATTATCCCCCATCACGTACAAACTCCACCTTCCAAAGACTTGGAAGATTCACAACATGTTCCATGCTTCTCTCCTATCACCCTATTGTGAAAATGATGTGCACAGGAAGAACTTCCTGAAGCCACCCAGAAGAATATGAAGTGGAACACCTCTTACATCACTGTGGACCTTCAAACAACCAGCAATTCCTGGTCTGGTGGAAGGGTTATACCCCCGAAGAGGACTCTTGGGAGCCTGAGTGGAATTTGAAATATTCAAAGACTGCCCTCCTTGAGTATAAGAAGGGTCACCCTTCTGTCTTCTGTCTTTAACTCCCTTTGAACCCAACCACCACCACTGCCATGGACACCTCCCTGATCCCCACCACCACACTCCCCTTCATCATGAATGGACAAACTGTTTATACCCCGTCCCCCATTGCTGACTCCCTCCTTGACACCACCCTGCTTGACTCCCGTCTCATCACCACCCTCAACCACACCATCACCCCTGTCTCCCCACTTGGATACTTGTGGGATGTCTATACCCATCATATGGCTATGTGAAATGCCATTATCAGTCTCACCGACCACGTCCCTATGAATAATCACATACGTCTCCTTTTCACTATCCTCCAACACTCCAATCTCTGTCTTCACACTGCCCTCCTCGCCGCTCTCACCCAACTCGGATTAGGTAATGCAATCAACCAAATTGACAATGTACTCTGAGAATTCAGAAACAAATCTCCCACCCTCCCCACCAACCTGACCATAAACAATGCCATACCCCCTGCCCCTGCCGTGGAAGTAGCCACAGCCCAGGATGATGAACCTATCCCCAAGTCCCACCTTCATTACTGGCAGGCATGCCTCCATTGCCACCACCTCAGCCATAACAAGTTATACTGCCAAAGGTATACCTGCCCCAGATGTTCTATCTCCACCCCCAGTCATACCATCGCTAACTGCATGGGACCTGCTCACTCCCTGCTACCACCATCTTCTCCCGGCTCTTCACATAGAAGTACACCCTCCCCTCATCCTCACCCATACCACTGCCCTGGAACTCTGTACACCTCAAAAGGCACCTCCCCTCACCCCCTGGCCTTTGCTGACTGGTCCATGTCCCCATCTAACCCAAGTCTTTGGACTCCCATGCCACATCATGATGGATTTTCCCCTGGAGTTGAGCTCAACTCCCACCCCACCATCATGGAATTGTTCACACCTGACCTCCCAGAACTCCTGATCTATGACCCCATGTGTTACACGTACGCGTGAACTTAGTGGATCTTCTCTGTTCTCTCTATCCAACTGGACTCAAGGGTGAACTAAATTCTAGGTGTAGATTGCGTAGAACTAGCTAGGGACTACTAGTGGTACATGCGCAAATATATATCCAGGTAGAGCTGTACCTTACCAATAAGGAGATACCTGATGGGGATCGTGGGGAAATGCAGGCATAGTAAGAGATACGGCTGTGGGAGGTCATGCATCCATAGATAGGGGAAGTGTAATGATAAAAGAGGATCGTGGGAATATGGAACTGTAAGTGGTGAACCGTTAAGGGGAAGTTTCCATCTGGCGGGTAAAGGGAAAATGCCAGATAGATGATGTCATCTAAATACTCCATCTGAGAAGCCGGAGACAAGGAAGAGGCTGACCAAAGGGAAAGACGCAAACCCAATGGTTCGCAGAAGAAGAGGTAATGCCCTATGTCTAGATTGTTAGTAACAACTTGCCCCAAAACGACTTGGACCTTTTGAGGTCACTCAGGTCCTATTGCTGCTTACCTACCGTCTCTGTCTTCTGTCCACTTGGAAAATTCATGATGTCTTCCACACCTCTCTTCTATCTTCACATCACTCCACCACAGCATATGGTCCCTCATTTCCCACCCCACCTTCTGATGTAATAGAAGGTGAAGAAGAATATGAGGTAGATGGCATTCTCGCACACAAGGGTTCCCCTGGCCACTATCAGTACCTGACCGCATGGAAGGGTTACTCAACATCTGAAAATATGTAGGAACTTGAAAGTAATCTCTGTCACACTGCATCTATTCTAAATCGTTATAAAAAGACTCATTCCCTCCATTAATGATCCATGTCCATAGCTTTCCTTCATATCTCTGTTTTCCTCCTAGCTTTCATCCCACTTTTTCATTATGTCTTCCAAATCTTCTCTCCAGTCACCTTCCTCTTCTCCTTCTCAATTTGTTTCTTCAACTACCTCACCTTTGCATTCTCAACCTGTGCACTCCATTTTTCTTCCCACCTCTTCTATCAACACCCTTTACACCACCATTCTTGCAAATCCTGCCTTTGTCCATGCCCTTGAAAATGATCCCCTGTATGAGGAGGACGAGTTTTCTCAGGAATTAGTGTGCCTTTTCTTCAATGTTTCTTGTGTCCAATCCTTTCACTTTCAGTCTGCCCCCTCTGATTTACCCACTGATTTCAGTATCCCTCTTCACCTTTTGATTAATCATATTCCAGAATGAGTACTTACTTTACTTCACCTTCACAGATTTCATGTCTTCATCACCCACCTCAATCTGGCTCTCATTTATCCTATCTTTCATCATATCTACCTCACTATGCCCACCGATGCTCACAACCATTATGTTTTGTAACTTGAAGCCCTCCTTTCTCCGTCCTCTCCCATTACTTTACCAGTTCCTTCTCCCTCTTCTCCTCCTTCCCTCCTCACTCGCATAACCTCTCCTCCTGCTTCTCCTCTGCATCTTCCCACTGAACCATCATCCTCCATTGATGGTTGGCACTTAGACCACTCCATCATTGAATGCTACTGGAGTGTTATTCAATATCACACCCTCACCAATGGCACCCAGGTCCTCTCCTCCATGGTCCAGACAGTGGATGTTATGCGTACATGTGAACTTAGCAAGCCTTCTCTTCTCTCTATCCAACCGGACTCAAGGATGAACTAAATTCTATGCATAGATTACGTAGAACTAGCTAAGGACTACTAGTGGTACATGCGCATATATATATTCAGGTAGAGCTGTACCTTACCAATAAGGAGATACCTGATGGAGATCATGGGGAAACGCAGACATAGTAAGAGATATGGCTGTGGGAGATGATGCGTCCATGGATAGGGGAAGTGTAACGATAAAAGAGGATCGTGGGAACATGGAACAGTAAGCAATGAACCGTTAAGGGGAAGTTCCATCCGGCAGGTAAAGGGGAAATGCCGGATAGATGATGTCATCTAAATACTCCATCCGAGGACTAGATAATGAAGAAGAAGCAGAAGAGGCTGACTGTAGAGAAAGATGTAGATGCAGTGGTTTGCACAAGAAAAGATAATACCCCACCTCTAAATTGTTAGTAACAATACCCCCGTTGTTGGTCTGAGTCACCGACTCAGACACTACCTCCACTGGTATTGATGTCATGTCCGTCTCCATCGTCGGAAGCATAAGTGTCAGCGATGGACAGACAGGCTGGGCATCCGTGGCCACGTTCTCCACAAGCCGTGCAAATATGTTCTGGGCACGCATATTGGGGATGCCCTGGAGCGGGAAGGTGACAGAAAGGGCAGAGATAATGTCTGCAAGCAGGTCAATAGTGATCTCTGGACCCACATTGGTGGCAGACTGCTGATCAATCACTCCCTTGACGTGTAGGAGAGACAGGGGTGGTGGAGATGGTATCGACAGATGACTCCTGGTCGCACGTAATACTTCATTGACCCACAATCCTGGTCGGGGCAGGGGATCTTTCTCTAAAACCTTGGTGATGGTAGTTACCCAGTTTTGCAGGAGGCCTAGCTTGCTCAGTGTATACGTGTATTTGTGTGGGTCAGGGAGCATCAGGGATTGGACTACCACATGGTTCCTCTAGTGACGCCCCACTCTGTCTTGTCCTCGTTTGGGAAGGTGATGGTGAAATTCCACACCCTGGTCTGGTCGACCTCAACAATAGGGGGGACGGGTTCGTCCTGGTGAGGGGCGTTGTTGTTGTTAAATGTTTGGTCGTTGGTAGGGGCGTGGCGATGGAAGGTGACGACAGAGGGAGTGAGGGTGTAGTGGACGTCCGTCTGAAGCTTGAGGATGCGTTGGTGGGAGTTCCAAACCAAAATTAGGAAGAAGAAGAGGGGGAGAGTGAAACAAAGGGAGAAGATGAAAACGAAGGCAAAAACTGGGGATGCGAAGAGAGACATGGTTAGGAATACTTATAGAGCTCTCTTGTCGGGTTTTCTTTGTCTGACTGGAGGGAAGTCTTTGGGTCGCGCAGCTTTATATTCTTGAAGGAGTTCGTGAGAACCCACAAGGTTCCGTTCTGGCTCCCAGGTGTTTTCGGTGGATGAGTAACCTTTCCATCGGATCAGATACTGCCTCCTTCCTCCAGTACCTCGATGACTGAGGATTTGATCTACTTTGTAACGCTCTTCATCATCTATATGTTCTGGAGGTGGATTGAGGAAGTTGGGGCCATGCTCCACAGTCTCTTTGTATGGGGTCAATAGGTTGGCATGGAACACAGGGTGGATCCTCCAGGTGGGAGGAAGTTTGAGCTTATAGGTAGTGGGTGAGACAACCTGGAGGATTTCAAAGGGGCCCTCTCTTCTAGGTGCTAGTTTCCAAGAGGTGTATTGAAGTTTGAGGTTTCAATTGTCCAACCATACCTTGTCACCTGTCTTCCAGGGACGGAAATTGGTCCGTATTCATTCCTTCATTTTTTGTCGGGCGATGTGATGTGCCTGCTGCGCTTCCTTTCGGGCATTGTCCAAACAGGTCAGTCTCTGCTCTAATGCTGGGAGGAAGGTTGTTCCAATGGCTGGATAGGCCCTGGGTTCATATCCCATCATTAGTGCAAAAGGGGATTGGGCAGTGACAGAGTGGGTGGTCGCGTTGTGGGAGAATTCTGCCATAGGGAGGAGAGAGGCCCAAACGGTGGGATTTCCTTTACAAAAGAGTCTGAGGTAGGTTTCCAGTTGTTACTAACAATCTAGACATAGGGCATTACCTCTTCTTCTGCGAACCATTGGGTTTGCGTCTTTTCCTTTGGTCAGCCTCTTCCTTGTCTCCGGCTTCTCAGATGGAGTATTTAGATGACATCATCTATCTGGCATTTTCCCTT
>JBBPTA010000558.1:0-12470 GCA_038093915.1 Boletellus aff. emodensis | reverse complement strand
TACAAGTTAACTGGCAGCAATCCATCCACAGCACGCAATTCTACTCGACTCTCACGGTGTGTTTCGGCAATTGGTCTGCCCCAGGCCTTTGGGAGCGCCACTGCCAAGATGCCGTTCTCCATCTTGGCTTCATCTGCAAAGCACCTCAGATGAAATATGCGATTGGTTAAAGTTCCTGCGTTACGTGCGTTACGTTCCATGGGTATGCAACTTGCGATTGGTGGATCATATCAATGGCTTGTCATATGCAATCTAGGCGACCCAATGTACTAATGTACTAGTATCTTATTGCACATCTGCATACAAGTGAGAAAGTGGAGATGTTATTCAAAAATCTCTATGTACACCCTCGTCAACACATTCACCAAAAGTTGTGTTACTATGAGATATGATCAGACTGCAGTGAGTGACAAATTGCTCTCATGCTGAACCATCACGTGTAAACACTGCTGTCGTGAAGTTGTGAACCCGCCGATATACCTCTAAGAAATACTTGTCAGATACAGGTTGCCAGGCAACTACACTAGTTGCTCATCGTTCTGGAGCTATGATGTAAGATGCAGATACCAAAGCGATGAGTGGCACCATTGATTGTGGGTTTGGCACATTGCCACACCAAAGCTCAGGCCACAGAATGTGAGAGACTGCATTTCAGAAGCAGTCATGTTCAAAATAATAAACATCCTACAGTGTATTTTTATTTTATTTTGTGAAATATATGTATTAAAAAACATACTGTGCCAAGTACTTGATGGAAAAAAGAATAGTCAGCCTGTGAAAGCAGGCTATGCACACTTGCTTCTCTATAGTTGACCTCGTCCTCATTGCCTCAAAGTGGTACCTGTAAATTAAAGAGAACCTCAACAGTGATCTCTGCATATTGATGGAATGCTCTGTGTGTTTCCCACATGATCTCAACACCACGTGAATGAAGCCCCAACATTGGAAGGTCAGCATCCGAACCAAACATGTTGGATGTGGCTTGATTGGCACAAGCCTTAATCATGTCATCCCAGTCCTGCAGATCAGGTGGTGCAGCATCAACAGTAAACATCAAGTGGCGAATTTTCTTCTTGAATAAGAGAAGAAATCTTTTGTTCCCTTTTTTAGTTTGTGCACTAGCTTGTGAGGGTGGGAGTGAGGGTGGGGGTTGGGGTGGGGATGGCATCCTCAATGTCCACTTGTGTTTCCTAATTTGTGTTGTAACCCCCTTGTAGAGTAGTCAGTTTGGATATGATTCAAGTGCATGTATACACATACCGAGATTACATTAGTCTGGCTGAATGTATCTGTCGAAGACTCCCTACCATGTACTGGAGTCATAGCAATCTGATAGAGATTGCTCTGTGGAAAGGCTGCTTGGGGTGTAACAAAATGATCAATGCCTGACGCAGATGTAGGTGTTACGCGTACGCGTGGAGATACCTGATGGGGTTCATGGGGAAACGCAGGTGTAGTAAGAGATACGACTGTAGGAGGTGATGCGTCCGTGGATAGGGGAAGTGTAACGCCAAAAGGGGTTCGTGGGAATATAGGGGCCGTAAACGAAGAACCAGTTAAGGAGAAGTTCCATCCGGCGGGTAAAGAGGAAATGCCGGATAGATGACGTCATCTAAATACTCCAGACGATGGCAAGACAAGGAAGGCGAAGCAGAAGAGGCTGAACGAAGAGAAAGATGCAGACCAAGTGGTTCACATAAGAAGAGATAATGCCCCACCTCTAATTCGTTGGTAACAATACCCCCATTGTTGCTCTGAGACACCGACTCAAACACTACCTCCTCCGGTATTGGGTTCGTGTGTGTCTCCATCGTCAGAAGCATAAGCGTCAGCGATGGACAGGCAGGCTGGTCGGCCGTGGCCACGCTCACCGCAAGCCACGCAAATACGTTCTGGGCAAGCATATTGGGGATGCCCGGGAGTGGGAAGGTGACAGAAAGGGCAGAGATAATGTCGACAGGCGGGTCGATAGTGATCTCTGGACCTGCATTGGTGGCAGATTGCCGATCGATCGCTCCCTCGAGGTGTAGGAGAGATAAGGGCGGTAGAGGTGGAGTCGATAGATGACTCCCGGTTGCTTGTAACACTTCGTCGACCCACAGCCCTGGTCGGGGCAGGGGATCTTCCTCTAAAACCCTGGTGACGGTAGTTACCCAGTCTTGCAGGAGGTCGAGCTCTCTCAGCATATACGTGTACTCGCGCGGGTCGGGGAGCATCAGGGACTGCAACGAGCTCGGGGGAAGATCCAATCGGGGTGGAGGGGTCGGGATGCGGGGTGTCTGGTCGGAGGGGGGCGAAGTTGTGCGTGGAGGTGGAAGAGGTTGTGAAGGTTGCCTGTGTCGATTCAGAAGGGGACTGTGCTCGGTCTGCACCGTCGTCCATACCAGTCTCAGAGGCGGCATTATCAGGGAAGAAGTAGAATCGCCGCTCGTCGGTGGTAAGGGTGGTGATCCTGTTTCGGAGGTGGGGGAGGAGGTTTCCTCAGGGGAGTTGCTGTACTGCGATTCCCAATCCCTCGTTGAGGGCAAATTGGGCAATGGCCTCTCGGGTGCTGGAAAGACTGGCCAGGGCGAGATTGGTATTGATTTGGGCATGGGATTCGTGGTCCTCAATGGAGTTGAGGGTGTCGATGGCTACGAATGTGGATTTGCGTGTGACGATATAGAAATGGTGAAGTCGGATTAGAAGTGGGAGGTTGGGGCTGCTTCGGAAAGCAGGAGTATCTTCGAGCAATAGGGTGATGGTCCGGTCCTCCAATAAGTCGTCTAGTAGAAATGAAATAAGGTGGAAACGAGGAAGGCGAGAGAGGCGCAAAGGAGGTAGATCGCTGAAGGTAATGGGCCTAGAGGTTTGCTGAGCCATAGGAAATAAATGATATAAGAGATCACGCCCAATCCTATTCTCATTCACTACCTCTTTGGCAACAATATCTATGAATAGCCAGAAGGGATGAATGGTCTGGGATCTACCACGCGGTTCCTCTAGCGGCGCCCCACTCGGTCTCGTCTTCGTTTGGGAAGGTGATGGCGAAATTCCATGCCCTGGTTTGTTCAATTTTGACGATAGGGGGAGCGAGTAGGTCCTGTTGGGGGGCGTCGTTGTCGTGGTGGGTATGGTTGGTGTGGTGGTGGAAGGTGACGACAGAGGGGGTGAGGGTGTAGCGGACGTCAGTCCAAAGCTTCAGGATACGTCGATGGGAGTCCCAGACCAGGATAAGAAAGAAAAATAGGGGGAGTGTGAAGCAGATGGAGAAAATAAAGACGAAGGCGAAAACTGGAGATGCAAAAAGGGACATGGCTACTACTTTATAGTCCTTCTTTGTCGGGTTTTCTTCGTCTTGCTGGGGGAAAGTTGTTGGGTCGTGCAGCTTTATATTCTCGAAGGAGTTCGTGAGAACCTGCAAGGTTCCGTTCCAGTTCCCAAGTGTTTTCTGTGGATGAGTAACCTTTCCATCGGATCAGATACTGCCTCCTCCCTCCGGTACCTCGATGACTGAGGATTTGATCCACTTCGTAGCGTTCTTCGTCATCTATATGTTCCGGAGGTGGATTAAGGAAATTGGGGCCGTGCTCCGCAGTCTCTTTATACGGGGTTAATAGTCCTGCGTGAAATACTGGGTGAATCTTCCATGTAGGGGGAAGCTTGAGTTTGTAGGCAGTGGGGGAAATAACCTGGAGGATTTCGAATGGGCCCTCCCTCCTGGGTGCTAGCTTCTTGGAGGCATAACGGAGTTTAAGGTTGCGATTGTCTAGCCAGACCTTATCGCCCACTTTCCAAGGACGGAAATTAGTTTGTACCTGTTCTTTCATTTTCTGTCGGGCTATGTGATGTGCCTGCTGCGCTTCCTTTCGTGCATTGTCCAAACGGGTTAATCTCTGCTCAAGTGCTGGAAGGAAGGTTTTTCCGATGGCTGGGTAAGCTCTAGGTTCATATCCCATCATGAGCGAAAAAGGGGACTGGGTGGTGACGGAGTGAGTGGCAGCATTGTGGGAGAATTCTGCCATAGGGAGGAGTGAAGCCCAGACGGTGGGATTGCCTTTGCAAAATAGTCTGAGATATGTCTCTAGCTCCTGGTTAACACGCTCGGTCTCACCATCAGTTTGCGGGTGGTATGCAGTAGACAGTGCGAGGTCATAATCGAGAAGTCTTGCCAGTTCCCTGGCGAAGGCGGAGGCGAATTGGGGTCCTCTATCCGAGATACACCGTAGATGTAGGCCAAATCTGGGGAAAACTCGTTCGAAAAATAATTGTGCCACCCCATTTGCGTCGATGTTCGACGTACAGGGGCAGAGAACAACCCCCTTTGTAAGCCCATGATTGACCACGACCATGACAGCATCAAAGGTCCCCGAAAGGGGTAAACCGGTGATTAGGTCAACCGAAATGGACTCGAAGGGGCGTGTGGCGGTGCTGACGAGTGGGGAAGCCGGCGGGATGACGGGATGTGTAATCACTTTGTGTGCTTGGCAGTCGGCACATCCGGCTACGTAGCGTCGGATAAACGTGGGTAAACCCGGCCACCAATAGTTGCGTTGTAACAGGTGTAACAACCGGAAAGTCC
This sequence comes from Boletellus aff. emodensis, assembly GCA_038093915.1. Taxonomy (NCBI): domain Eukaryota; kingdom Fungi; phylum Basidiomycota; class Agaricomycetes; order Boletales; family Boletaceae; genus Boletellus; species Boletellus aff. emodensis. Next base: position 7,909 of record JBBPTA010000558.1, on the reverse strand, counting down.
CGGCGTGTCCACCCGCTTCAGAAGTGTGGATGGAGTGTACAAGGTCATGTCGAGCGGCTTCAGGCACGTATAGGCGTCCTTTAAAATAAAGGTTGTTGTCAGTAAAATGCCAATCGTGTACCGAGGATCTAGGGAGGAGTGATCGTCCGTCCGCGAGAGCGGAGAGAGTGGACACAACGAGAGGGTCAGTTTGGGAAGAGTGGTTGATTTTGTCCACAAGAGCCAGGTCGATGAGAGAGATGAAATGGTCTTCGGGTATAAGGACCACATCATGATTGTCAAGCGAGGTGTCCACCTCATCTTTGCGAGATAGGGCATCGGCAGGGCCCATGGACTTTGCGGGTTGATGACAGAAAGAGAGGTCAAAGTCTTGTAGGAATAACATCCATCTGGCCTGTCGCCGAGATAGCTTATGTGGTTGTTTGAAGTAAGCTAAATTTTTGTGGTCGGTAAGGATAGTGACAGGGTGAACGGTCCCAGTGAGGTAGTGTCTCCATTCTTCAAGAGCTCTGATGACCGCCAAGAGTTCTCGGTCATAAATGTCATAGTTCCGTTCTTCCGGGGAGAAGGTTTTTGAGTAGTAAGCACAAGGGTGAAGGTCACCGTTGGTGTCTTTTTGCATGAGAATAGCTCCTGCTGCGCTTAAGGATGCATCAGTCATTACCCAGAAAGGGTCGGTGGATCGAGGGAGACACAATACTGGAGTGGCTAAGAAGGCCCGCTGCAGTTGCCGGAAGGCGGACTCGCATAGAGGGGTCCAAACCCAGACATGATCCTTTTTTGTCAGATCATGGAGAGGTCTGCAGATTGCAGAGAAATTCGGGATGAATTTGCAGTAGAAGTTACAGAAGCCGATGAATGATCGTACTGCTTTTACCGATTTGGGCGGTGTCCACTCCTTGATGGCCTGTAATTTGACCAGGTCTAAGGTAATAGATCCTGGTCGAACGATCATTCCTAGGTATTCCACTTCGGACACGTTGAAGTGGCATTTACTGAGTTTGAGGTAGAGGTGATGTTTCCTCATCCTGTCGAGGACTCGTATTGTTCGTAAATGGTGGAGCTCCTGGTCATCTTTCGTATGGATCATTAGGTCATCCATATAGATGATAAGCCATCCTTCGGAGATCATATCCTTAAAGATGTCATTCATAAGAGCTTGGAAGGTAGGCGGGGAGTTGCATAATCTGAAGAACATAACAAGTGGTTCATAGAGGCCGAATGGAGTGTTGAACGCAGCTTTCCATTCGTCGCTGGGCAGAATACGAACATTGTTATATCCCCATCTGATATCCATTTTGGTGAAGATGGTAGAGTCACGGAGACTGTCAATGAGTTCGGAGATCAGGGGGAGGGGGTATGCATTCTTTATGGTAGCAGAATTAAGGTATCGGTAGTCCTGACAGGGTCGTAGTCCTCCATCTTTCTTTTGGACAAAAAAGAAGGGGGATGCTTGTGGAGATTTTGAGGGTCAGATTTTCCCTGATCGGAGATGTTCGTTTACGAACTCTTTACAGACATTTAATTCTGTGGGGTTTAGGGGGTAGGCTTTAGCCACCTTGGGGGAGAAGTTGGGTGCTAGGTCTATGGCATGATCATACGACCTATTTGGTGGAAGTTCACTGTCTTTTGGTTCTCCGAATACATCATCATATGCAGAATAGCGAGTTGGTAACTTGACGGTTGGTTGATTGGACTTCTGCGCCAACTCAGTGGATAGGGTTACTTTTGACACTGTTTCTTTGGCGAGGTACCTTAGAAGGTATCGGTGTTCTATTTCTGTGGACATGGATGTTTCTGGACTATCGGGCAACTCCACTTTCCCGGTAGACCAATGTATTCGAGGGTTTGCCTTCCTTAACCAATTTATCCCGAGGATAACCTGCTCTTTCCCACAGTCTAGGACGAGGAAAGTCATTGGTTGCGAGTAATTGCCGATGCGCATAGTGATTGTCACGGTACTGCGGATCATCCCGTTTTTGTTTAGAGACCCATCCACATTGTGCGTGAGGATTGGTTTAGGTAGTCGTTTGGTTGTCCACCCATGAGTTTTGACTAGGAATTTACTAAGGAAACTTCCCGTGGCCCCACTGTCGATGAGGGCGGACGTTTCGATGGAGTTTTTGCCTGTGCTTTGGTACAAGAGAATAGGGAGTTTGATTGCTCGGGCTTTCGTACCAGTTACAAATACAGGTGCTAAAGATAGGGGAGGAGAAGCCATCGTTTCTTCCCTCCCAGTTAAAAATCCTGATCCATTGTGACCATACGGATTTCTTCTTCATCAGTGGTGCAGACTTTAAGGATGTGGAGTAGTTCCTCCCGAGGCAAACTCGACCCCTGGATAAATGTAGCCAAGGCATCGGTTTCAGTGACTGCGACGGTGTTTATCTTCTGAGGGGGTTTTCGCCAATTACGAGGGTTCCCAGTTCCTTTCTTATGGTTTGAAGATCTGCACCCAGTACGATGGCATACAAAACATTTGTTGTTTTTCATGTGTTCTGCCCTTTCTACCGGCGAGAGTTTGACAAAGTCGATATCCATAGCATTTGGGTCTCTCTTTGCCTGTCGATTTCCTCCTCCATGCGGCATAGGGATGTAATCTCTTCTCCCTCGTAGTTGCTTGAGTCGAATTATGTTTTCGTTGAAGACATGGGCTTTGCTAACCCACTCCTTCCAAGACACCGGTTGGGGATTGACTGTCGCCATCATGTTGGCAAGTCGGTGGTCTACTCCTCTCCTCAGAGTATCAATCAGGATCTTGTCATATCCAGTTTCTAGCCCACTTTTTGCTGCTTTCAGATGAAAAGTGGCGGTATAAGCATCGAAGCTTCCTCTCTTTTCTCTTTGTGGAAGTGATTTCTCTCTTTCGTCAGGGAAGTCTGCTTGTTTCATTTCATAGAGATCATTGCGAGCTCGTTCCTTTATCCCAATCGGGACGAAAGTGCTGTTAAAGTCTGCTTTGAACAGATCCCATGTATAGAGGGGGATTTTCGGATAAAGACTTTCTGCGAAGACTGCCCCCCTCCCTTTACTCATTTTGTTGAGACAGGTAGCCATTTTGACATCATCTTGGAAATAGATATGTCGGTTCATGATGAAATAGGCTTCCATAGCAGCTATCCATCTGGATGTGTCTGCAGCATCCCCAGAGAAATCTCCCGGTAATCCGGCTTTGATTTCTGGGCCTTTTGGGTCCACCTCTGGAAGAGGGTCGTCTTCCGAGACCTTGGCCTGTTTCTTTCCTTTAGGGTCTGACATGAGAATGTCTGGATCTGTTTCGGCGGAGGGGATAGGGGATGGGGATCGTGGTTCTGGATATGGTGTTCCCGGGGTGTTAGGCCTATAGGAATGTTCCGAGGTTTCTCGGACTACTGGGGGGAGTAGTTGAGTAGGTCTCGAAGCGGTTTCTGGAGTAACGGAAGTCCTCCTTCTTCGTTGGCTGAATAGGGGGTTTGTTGGGGGTGCACTTCCTCCAGCGATTCTCCTAGGTTGGGGGGAAGGGGATGGGGTGTAATGGGGAGTTTCTTCGTAAACGTCGTCGTCGCTACTTTCTGGAAGTTGGTAGGACGTGGTGTCTGGGGTGTCTCACCCTTCTGCTTTTAGTAGCAGGGGCGGGTTGGAGAGCTAGTTCTTTTGTTACGCGTACACGTGGACTTTGGTGATTCCTTGCTCGGACTTTCTCTCTATCCTTCGGGACTCAAGGGTGAACTGAATTCTAGGCGTAGATTGCATAGAACTAGCTAAGGACTACTAGTGATACATGCGCGAATATATACTCAGGCAGAGCTGTACCTTACCAATAAGGAGATACCTGATGGGGTTCGTGGGGAAACGCAGGCGTAGTAAGAGATACGACTGTAGGAGGTGATGCGTCCGTGGATAGGGGAAGTGTAACGCCAAAAGGGGTTCGTGGGAATATAGGGGCCGTAAACGAAGAACCAGTTAAGGAGAAGTTCCATCCGGCGGGTAAAGAGGAAATGCCAGATAGATGACGTCATCTAAATACTCCAGACGATGGCAAGACAAGGAAGGCGAAGCAGAAGAGGCTGAACGAAGAGAAAGACGCAGACCAAGTGGTTCACATAAGAAGAGATAATGCCCCACCTCTAATTCGTTGGTAACAGTAGGATCTCTATTGAGGTTGGTGAAGAACTGCTCATCTGACATAGAAGAGCTTGTGGTGAGGGGATCAGGATTGGGCCAGAGTGCTGTAGACATCTGAGGATTGGATACTAGAGCCCTGGTGGGGTCTGGAAAGGTTGATGAGGATGCGATTTGTCCTGGATATTTGTTGATGGATAGTTGAAAGCCAGTTGTGCCTGTTGGGTGAGGAATGACATCCCAGGCATGACTGTAGTCCCCAACTCTTGATAGTGCATTGGTCAATTCACTCCCAAAGGAAAGGAAGAGTGATGGACCACCAACTGGTTGCTCCTCCTCAAGAAACGATGGATTTAGTGATTCATCTTCAGCATCTCTGTCACCAATGTGGATGCCTGTCTGAAAGTGTGTCAGTACCTAGACAGACACCAAAATTTAATCAGTGATAAGCCAGCAAAATGAGAGTGGCGCACATCTCTCTGGTGTCTCATAGAGTGTGGGAGCATGGTGCTGGTGGAGCAAACAAAACCACACTCTGTTGATCACACAGAACAGATGGTTAACAGTTAAGTCCAAAACAAGACATGCATAGTCAAACTTCTAATACAAATATGGTGCTACATGTTGATAAATAAGTATGAACAACATCTGACTTGACTTTATGCCTGCATAAACGAATAAGATGTAGTAGTTTCTTATCTTTGGCAGAATGACATACCAATATGATTTAACTCAACAAGCTTGAGCTGCTGTTGGGTGGATTTTCATCCATGTCATCAGCAGACGTGCCTGTGTCCAGTTCATCTGGAGCTGGCTGGGGATTGATGAGATCTAACATGACACTCAACTGTGTGTTGATGGATGTCAATGCCATGAATTCAGCAGCATAAACAGCATGGTGATAGGCTATGTCACTGTCGATATCATCACCATGGGCCTCTGCCTCCACCTTGAAGAGCTCTAGGTCCTTGCTGATTGTGGCCAACTGGTCTTTATCATGTTTGTGCATCTCTAAGACAATGTCTTTCATCTTTTCCAAGGTGTTGATCTCATGGAGACTTGTAGAGAGACACGCAAGAATGCAGTCTCTGGATGCATGCTTGGCAATGTATATCTTGTCGACTAGCTCACCAGGCATCTGTGACAAGCCAGTTCTGAAGATATCTTTCCCCTGGTTCGGAATGAACTATTAGAAGATGTCAAAGGCATCGGTACAGGAATTACTAACCTCTAACATTTCCTCCACTGTTAGAAAGGAGTGAGATGCTTTACCTGCTGCTCTTATTGCAAATCATAGTTCAGGGGACCAGGTAGAGGTATGATGCTTGTAAGGACTGTACAATCTCTGCATCTTTGCGTTGACTTCAATAGTGCACTTTCTCAAGGGGCTAATGGGGGACACTCCTTTCTTGGGAGACTGGGACCATGAAAGTGAATATTTGGAGGGGGAGACACCTATCTTCACAGGCTCCAAGTCATTGGGAGGGCATCGGAGGGAGGAGGGTTGAGGGAGACACTGGTCAATTAAAAAGGGAGTCCGAGGGCTAGAATCAGGGGGGGAATTTGACAAGATGGAAAGATGGGGAGTATCTTCCATGGTGAGAGCTGCAGGATGGTAATAGATATGAACTTCTACGGTGGGTGGGCTGTAGTACCTGTGAGGACTGAAGTAGAGCACTGATGAGTGCTGCTTCAGGCAGAGCTTGAATGACTTTGTGAACAGCTGCAACACTGCCAGGCAGCAATGACAGTGCTCCCACCATGTGTTTTACTCAAATTTGCTCTGATTTTCTGAAAAGTTGACTATCATGGTTAGGAGCCAACCAGTACCCTGTCCTAGTTGCAAGGCATCTTTCCTTTCACCTGCTCACCTTGTCAACCATCTGAACTCAGCACCATGTACACTACTGTGGACAGAAAGAGTTCCTATATCCATCCCTCCAGCTTTTTTCCAACGCCCTGGAGAGACTCTCACAGGCCAGTATCATCCAAGATCAGGTTACATATTTGGGAAGGGCAAAACCTTATTGAACAAGTTGTAAAAGGACCTGTATGAAGATTGTCATATACACGCACCATATTATCTGTTTCAAGACGAGGGAGAATGGGACCTAGCCAAGTGTTACGCTTGGCCCAGGTAGGGACGAGCATAGACCTAGCAGATGAGGGTTGCTCCTGGTGAGGTGAGGGGCACATTATCCTAAGGGTCTTCCTTAGGAGACAAGGACACAATGGCTGAGGGTCTTCCTGTGGTGATGAAGGTACTGCCGGTCTAGGAGTGCTAGCTGGTAGACAAAGGAGCTCAAGGCTTGGGAGCAAGGAGTGAACAAGGTAGTTGCCAGGTAAGTCTAGCTTAGGGTACATGGCTAGATGACTGGGGTTTATATACCTGTCTGTGATGCACACAGACCAGCTACTGTATATGGAGAACAATAGGAAAGAAGATAAGAAGTCCGAGTTGAATCGGACAGAGGTGTAAGCCAGAATGACCAATAAGTCAAAAGGGGTAAAGGAAGTCCAAGATGGATTGGACTATGAGTAAAGGGTAATGACAAGGGATCCGATGGGTTGGATCAAGAAGTAAGCATGAATGACAAGTGATCCAGTGAGTCAGATCATGGAGTAAACAAAGAAGAGTGAGCAAGAAGAAAAGAAAAGGGGTGAATCGTAACACTTTTCATCTGGTTTGACCCCATTATTCATAGGACCAGCTCCCAGAAGGAGCCACATTAGTGCCTATCATCATTGCATCCGACAAGACCCCTGTAACATGCCACACGGGGGGCTTGAGATGCATCCAATATTTATTACCATCGGTAATATCCAATCAGATATCATGATGCAAGCAACATCACATGCATGGTGATGTGTAGGCTTCATACCCACACCCAAGTTCGAAGTACACCCCAATTTCCAGACCATTTTGTCTGCTCGTGTCTTTCATGCATGCATGGATACTATCTTTGCGTCTCTTAAAAAGACAGCAAAAGAAGGTGGACTCATGACAGACTGCCTAGGGTATACCCGCTATTGCTTCACTCCTCTCGTTGCCTATATTGCTGATCTATCAGAACAGCAGCTCGTCGCGTGTGTTGCCAAAAATGCCTCTCCTGTCAGTACTGTGACTCTATCTGAATTTGGTGACCCCTTTCCACATCCCCCTCGAACTGGCACAAGTACCTTGCAGCAGATCCAACAATTATGTGCCAACGTTCACCCTTGGGACATTGCCACTTTTCAAAAGAAAGCGAAGGAGCTAAAGCTGCTTGGGGTTCACCTACCATTTTGACGAGACTGGAGATTTGCAAACCCCGGTCGTTTTTTGAATGGTGAACTACTGCATTCCTGCCACAAATTTTTCTTCAATCATCCACTCAAATGGTGCAAGGAAGTCGCTGGGAAACATGTTCTCGATACTCGTTTCAAAACCCAGCACAAGCACAGCGGCGTCCGTCACTTCTCCTCAGGTATATCACATGTCAAACAGATGACTGACCGTGAGCATCGCGACATCCAGCGTACGATTGTTCCCATGATCGCAAAAAGCATCTTCCGCCGTCACACCTCTCTTCGTTCGCAACATACGCTTCCTCGTGGAGTTCATCTACAGGGCACAGAGTCCCGTTCACACCAACATATCCATCGCCACCATGGTTGGGGCGTTGGCAGAGTTCCATGCAACCAAGCATGCCATCACCAAAGCTGAAGCACGACGAGGAGCAAGTGGGGTAAAGGCGGATTTTAACATTCCAAAGCTGGAGTTGATGCAGAATTTCGCTCGCAACATCAAGGACAATGGTACCCTGCT
>JBBPTA010000557.1:0-12472 GCA_038093915.1 Boletellus aff. emodensis | reverse complement strand
ACCAGCCAACCATGGAGTTGCCTCCACGATACTCTCAATACAAAGACGTCTTTGAGGAACCCAAAAATGGCGAGCTCCCCCCTAACAGGCCTTACGACCACGCTATAGACCTAAAGCCAGACTTTTCCCCAAAAGTGGCTAAAGCGTATCCTCTGAACCCAAAAGAGTTACAAGTCTGCAAGGATTTCGTAGATGAACATCTTCGCTCAGGAAAAATCCGACCCTCCAAGTCTCCGCAAGCCTCCCCATTTTTCTTTGTTCAAAAGAAAGACGGAGGATTACGACCCTGCCAAGATTATCGGTACCTCAACTCGGCTACTGTAAAGAATGCCTATCCCCTCCCCTTAATTTCGGATCTCATTGATAGCCTTCGGGATTCTACCATTTTCACCAAAATGGACATCAGATGGGGGTATAACAACGTTCGTATCTTGCCTGGAGATGAATGGAAAGCAGTGTTCATCACACCATTTGGTTTATATGAACCATTGGTAATGTTCTTCGGACTGTGTAATTCACCGCCCACGTTCCAAGCACTCATGAACGAGATTTTCAAAGATATGATTGCCGAAGGGTGGCTAATCATCTATATGGACGACCTCATGATCCACACTAAGCAAGATCAGGAACTCCACCACTCGCGAACCCTGCGAGTGCTCGAAAGGATGAGAGCTCATCAGCTATACCTAAAGCTCAGTAAATGTCACTTCAATGTATCCAAAGTAGAATATCTCGGGATGGTAATTCGTCCAGGATCAGTTACTCTGGACCCGATCAAATTACAAGCCATCCAGGATTGGACTCCCCCCAAGTCTGTCAAAGCAGTACGGTCCTTCATCAGGTTCTGTAATTTCTATCAAAAATTCATCCCTAACTTCTCTGCCATTTGTCGACCTCTACACGACCTAACGAAGAAGGACCACACCTGGACTTGGACCCCCCAATGTGAAATCGCATTTCGACAATTACAACACACCTTCTTAGACGCCCCAGTGTTGCGACTACCCAGATCCACTGACCCCTTTTGGGTTATGACAGACGCTTCGCTAGGAGCGGCGGGTGCCATCCTTATGCAGAAAGACGGTAATGGTGACCTCCATCCCTGCACTTATTACTCCAGGATGTTCTCCCCCGAAGAACGGAACTACGACATCTATGACCGAGAACTCCTCGCGGTCATACGTGCCCTGGAAGAATGGCGACATTATCTTACTGGGACAGCCCATCCCGTTACCATTCTTACCGACCATAAGAACCTGGCGTACTTTAAACAACCACATAAACTCTCCCGACGCCAGGCCCGATGGATGCTGTTCCTTCAGGATTTTGACCTCACCTTTTCCCACCAACCCACACGTTCGATGGGACCCGCCGATGCACTATCTCGCAAAGATGAAGTTAACACTTCTCTTGACAACCATGATGTCGTCCTTCTTCCCCCGGACCATTTCATCTCTCTCATTGACCTCGCCCTTGCCGACAAAATCACCCATTCTTCCCCCGCGGACCCTTTGGTCGTCTCTGCCCTCAACGCTCTGAAGGACGGACGATCACTCCTCCCCCGCGCAACCATGCAGGATTGGCATTTCACTGATGGGGCTTTGTATTTTAAAGGACGCCTCTATGTCCCAGAACTCGCTCGTCACAACCTAGTACACTCTATCCACACTTCGGCCGCGGGAGGACACGCTGGCACTTTCTGCCTGCTACACCTGTTACAGTGCGATTATTGGTGGCCGGGTTTACCCACGTTCGTCCGGCGCTACGTTGCCGGATGTGCTGACTGCCAAGCCAATAAAGTTATTACCCATCCCACCGTACCGCCGGCTTCCCCCATTCCTAGCACCGCCACTCGCCCCTTTGAATCTATTTCGGTCGACCTCATTACCAGCCTCCCCCGGTCGGGTACCTTTGATGCTGTCATGGTCGTGGTCGATCATGGCCTTACGAAGGGAGTAGTTCTTTGCCCCTGTACCTCAGATATTGACGCAAACGGAGTCGCGCAATTATTTTTTGAACGAGTGTTCCCCCGTTTCGGCCTACATCAACGATGTATCTCTGACCAAGGACCCCAATTTGCCTCTGCTTTTGCCAGAGAACTGGCAAGACTCCTAGAATACGACCTAGCGTTATCAACCGCTTACCACCCACAGACCGATGGTGAGACCGAACGTGTCAACCAAGAATTAGAAACGTACCTACGACTATTCTGTAAGGGGAACCCCTCTATTTGGGCCTCCCTCCTCCCCATGGCGGAATTCTCTCACAACGCCGCCACCCACTCGGTCACCGCCCAAACCCCTTTTGCCCTAATGATGGGGTACGAACCCAGGGCTTACCCCGCCATCGGAACTACATTTCTCCCTGCACTAGAGCAGAGATTGACGCATTTGGACAATGCCAGAAAAGAAGCGCAGCAGGCACATCACATCGCCCAACAAAGAATGAAAGAACGAACCCGAACCAATTTCCACCCTTGGAAATCCGGAGACAGAGTTTGGTTAGATAACCGAAATCTCTCTCTTCGATACGCCTCTCGAAAACTGGCACCAAGAAGAGAAGGACCTTTCGAGATCCTTCAAGTTATCTCACCCACTGCCTATAAACTCAAACTCCCTCCTATGTGGAGAATCCATCCGGTATTCCATGCCAGCCTGTTAACTCCATATAAAGAAACCGCAGAACATGGACCCAACTTCCCTAATCCACCCCCGGAACATGTAGATGACGAAGAACGCTACAAAGTGGATCAAATCCTCAGTCATCGAGGTACCGGAGGGAGAAGGCAGTATCTGATCCGTTGGAAGGGTTACTCATCCGCAGAAAATACCTGGGAACCAGAACAGAACCTCGCAGGCTCCCACGAACTCCTTCAGGAATATAAAGCTGCGCGTCCCAAAGACTTCCCCCCAGCAAGACGAAGAAAACCCGACAAGAGTACCCTATAAGTAGTAGTCATGTCTCTCTTCGCATCTCCAGTTTTTGCTTTCGTGTTCATCTTTTCCACTTGTTTCACGCTCCCCCTCTTTTTCCTTTTAATTCTGGTTTGGGACTCCCACCGACGAATCCTCAAGCTTCGGACAGACGTCCGCTACGCCCTCACCCCCTCGGTCGTCACCTTCCGACGCCATATCCCCGACCATACCACCCATAACGACGACGTCCCACACCAGGATGCACCTGCCCCTCCTATCGTCGACATTGAACAGACCAGAGTGTGGAATTTCGCCATCACCTTCCCAAACGAAGACGAGACGGAGTGGGGCGCCGCTAGAGGAACCGCGTGGTAGTTCCCAAACCATTCATCCCTTTTGGCTGTTTATAGACTTAGTGGCCAATGGAGTAGTAAATGAAAATAGGATTGGGCGCGATCTTTCATCTCACTTATTTCCTATGGCTCAGCAAGCCTCTAGGTCTATTACCATCGGCGATCTACCTCCTCTTCGTCTCACTCGTCTCCCTCGCTTCCACCTTATCTCGTTCCTCCTAGACGATTTATTAGAAGACCGAACCATCATCTTGTTGCTAGAAGACACTCCCGCATTTCGTGCCAACTCCAACCTTCCACTCCTCCTCCACCTGCACCACTTCTATATCGTCACCCGAGAGTCCACATATGTCGCTATAGACACCCTCAACGCAGTGGAGGACCACGAGTCCCATGCCCAGATCAACACCAATCTCGCCCTGGCCAGTCTTTCCAGTGCCAGAGACGCCATCGCCCAATTTGCCCTCAATGAGGGGTTGGGGATCGCAGTCCAGCAGCTCCCTCGAGGAAACCTCCTCCCTCACCTCCGAAACAGGATCACGGCCCTCAACACCAACGAACGACGATTCTACTTCTTCCCCGACAACCCCGCCGCTGATGCTGGTGTGGACAGCAGTGCAGACCGAGCACAGTCCCCTTTTGAACCGTCATTGACAATCGTCCCAACCCCTTCGACCCCCGCGCACAACTTCGTCCCCACCAGACCGGATACCCCACGACCAGATCCATCCACCCCTGTCGGGTCTTCCCCCGAGCTCGTTGCAGTCCCTAATGCTCCCTGACCCACGCGAGTACACGTATACGCTGAGCGAGCTAGACCTCCTGCAAGATTGGGTAACTACCGTCACCAGGGTTTTAGAGGAAGATCCCCTGCCCCGCGCCGGCCTGTGGGTGGACAAGGTACTACAAGCAACAGGGAGTCATCTGTCGACACCGTCTCCACCACCCCTCTCTCTCCTACACCTCGAGGGAGCGATCGATCGGCAATTTGCCACCAATGTGGGTCCCGAAATCACTATCGACCCGCCTGTCGACATTATCTCTGCCCTTTCTGTCACCTTCCCACTCCAGGGCATCCCCAATATGCGTGCCCAGAACGTGTTTGCACGGCTTGCGGAGAGTGTGGCCATGGCAGACCAGCCTGTCCGTCCATCACCGACACTTATGCTTCCGACGATGGAGACGGACACGAGGTCAATACCGGGGGAGGTAGTATCTGAATCGGTGATTCAGACCAACAACGGGGGTATTGTTACTAACAATCTAGATGCGGGGCACTACCTCTTTCTTTGCGAACCAATAGGTCTGCGTCTTAGTTTGCAATCCGCCTCTTCTTCTGCTTCTGTCTCCTCTCGCCCTTGTATTGAATACTTAGATGACGTCACCTATCCGGCATTCCCCTTTTATCCGACGGATGGGTCTTCCCCTTAAACGAGTCTCCCTTATTGGTTCCTATTTCCCACATGCCCCTTTGAGTGATACACTTCCCCTATCTTCGGACGCATCATCTCCTACAGTCATATCTCTTACTACGCCTGTGTTTCCCCACGATCCCCATCAGGTATCTCCTTATTGGTAAAGGTACAGCTCTGCCTGGGTATATATTCGCGCCTATGTACCACTAGTAGTCCTTAGCTAGTTCTACGCAATCTACGCCTAGAATTTAGTTCGTCCTCAAGTCTGAAAGGATAGAGAGAAGAGAAGGATCGCTAAGTTCACGCGTACGCGTAACAGGGGGGCATGGAATCGTTTATGATCAAATTGGCGGGGAGGGTGGGAGATTCATTTCCAAATTCCTGGAGTACGTTGTCGATCTGGTTTATTGCGTTACCCAATCCTAGTTGGGTGAGAGCAGCAAGGAGGGCAGAGTGGAGGTGAAGATCAGAGTGTTGGAGAATGGTAAAAAGAAGGTGTATGTGGTTGTTCATCGGCACGTGGTCAGTTAGACCGATGATGGCGTTTCTCATGGCCATATGGTGGGTGTAAACATCCCGCAAGTAGCCGAGCAGGGAGACGGGGGCGATGGTGTGGTCGAGGGTGGTGACGAGACGGGAGTCAAGTAGGGTGGTGTCAAGCAGGGAGTCGGTGACGGGGGACGGGGTATAGACGGTCTGTCCATTCATGACAAAGGGGAGCGTGGCGGTGGGGATCTGGGAGGCGTCCATGGTAGCGGTGGTGGTGGTTGGGGTCGAAGGGAGTTAAAGTCGGAAGACAGAAGGGTGACCCTTCTTATACTCGAGGAGAGCTGTTACGCGTATGCGTGAACTTAGCGATCCTTCTCTTCTCTCTATCCTTTTGGACTCGAGGGTGAACTAAATTCTAGGCGTAGATTGCGTAGAACTAGTTAAAGTCTACTAGTGGTACAGGCGCAAATATATACCCAGGCAGAGCTGTACCTTACCAATAAGGAGATACCTGATGAGGGACGTGGGGAAACGCAGACGTAGTAAGAGATACGGCTGTAGGAGATGATGCGTCCAAAGATAGGGGAAGTGTATTGCTCAAAGGGGAATGTGGGAAGTAGGAACTAATAAGGGAAACTTGCTTAAGGGAAAGTTCCATCCGGCGGGTAAAAGGGGAATGCCAGATAGGTGACGTCATCTAAGTACTCGATCCGGGAACGAGACGAAACAGGAATAGTAGAAGAGGCGGATTGTAGGGAAAGCCATAGACTGATTGGTTCACAAAGGAAGAGGTAATGCCCCGCGTCTAGATTGTTAGTAACAATACCCTCGTTGTTGGTCTGAACCACCGATTCAGACACTACCTCCCCCGGTATTAATCTTGTGTTCGTCTCCATCGTCGGAAGCATAAGTGTCAGTGAGGGACGGACAGGCCAGTCTTCCATGGCCACGTTCTCCGCAAGCCGTGCAAACACGTTCTGGGCACGCATATTGGGGATGCCCTGGAGCGGGAAGGTGACAGAAAGGGCAGAGATAATGTCGACAGGTGGGTCGATAGTGATTTCGGGACCCACATTGGTGGCAAATTGCCGATCGATCGCTCCCTCGAGGTGTAGGAGAGAGAGGGGTGGTGGAGACGGTGTCGACAGATGACTCCCTGTTGCTCGTAATACCTCGTCCACCCATAGGCCTGCGCGGGGCAGGGGATCTTCCTCTAAAACCCTGGTGACGGTAGTTACCCAGTCTTGCAGGAGGTCGAGCTCGCTCAGTGTATACGTGTACTCGCGTGGGTCGGGGAGCATCAGGGACTGCAATGAGCTCGGGGGAAGATCCGACGGGGGTGGATGGATCCGGTCGTGGGGTATCCGGTCTGGTGGGGACGAAGTTATGTGTGGGGGTCGGAGCGGTTGGGATGGTTGTCGGTGCCAGTTCAGGAGGGGACTGTGCTCGGTCTGCACTGCTGTCCACACCAGTGTCAGCGGTGGGGTTGTCGGGGAAGAAGTAGAATCATCGTTCGTCAGTGTTGAGGGCTGCAATTCTGTTTCGGAGGTGAGGGAGGAGGTTCCCTCGGGGGAGCTGTTGGACGGCGATCCCCAGTCCTTCATTGAGGGCGAACTGGGCGATGGCGTCTCTGGCACTGGAAAGACTGGCCAAGGCGAGATTGGTGTTGATTCGGGCATGAGATTTGTGGTCCTCTACCGCGTTGAGGGTGTCGATGGCGACATAGGTGGACTCACGAGTGACGATGTAAAAGTGATGAAGACAGAGGAGGAGTGGGAGGTTAGAGTTGGTGCGGAAAGTGGGAGTGTCCTCTAGTAACAAGACGATGGTTCGGTCTTTTAGCAAGTCGTCTAGAAGGAACGAGATAAGGTGGAAGCGAGGGAGGCGAGTGAGACGAAGAGGAGGTAAATCGCCGATGGTAATGGGCCTAGAGGCTTGCTGAGCCATAGGAAATAAATGAGATAGGAGATCACGCCCAATCCTATTTTCATTCACTACTCCATCGGCCACTAAATCTATGAACAGCCAAAAGGGGTGAATGGTTTGGGAACTACCACACGGTTCCTCTAGCGGCACCCCACTCCGTCTCGTCTTCGTTTGGGAAGGTGATGGCGAAGTTCCACGCCCTGGTCAGTTCAATATCAACGATAGGAGGGGTGGGTGCGTCCTGGTGTGGGATGTTGTCGTTATGGGTGGTGTGGTCGGGGATGTGGCGCCGGAAGGTGACTACAGAGGGGGTGAGGGCGTAGTGGACGTCTGTCCAAAGCTTGAGGATGCGTCGGTGGGAATCCCAAACCAGAATCAAAAGGAAAAAGAGGGGGAGCGTGAAACAGGTGGAAAAGATGAACACAAAGGCAAAGACTGGAGATGCGAAAAGGGACATGGTCGGTACTACTTATGGAGTTCTCTTGTCGGGCTTTCTTTGTCTTGCTGGGGGGAAATCTTTGGGATGCGCAGCTTTATATTCCAGAAGGAGTTCGTGGGAGCCTACGAGGTTCCATTCTGGTTCCCAGGTATTTTCTGCGGATGAGTAACCCTTCCAATGGATCAGATACTGCCTTCTCCCTCTGGTACCTCGATGACTGAGGATTTGATCCACTTCGTAGCGTTCTTCGTCATCTACATGTTCCAGAGGTGGATTAGGGAAGTTGGGTCCGTGTTCTGCGGTTTCTTTATACAGGGTTAACAGGCTGGCATGGAATACTGGGTGGATCCTCCACGTAGGGGGGAGTTTGAGTTTATAAGCAGTGGGTGAGACAACTTGGAGGATTTTGAAGGGTCCTTCTCTTCTTGGTGCTAGTTTTCGGGAGGTGTATCGAAGGGAGAGGTTTCGGTTATCTAACCATACTTTGTCTCCAGTTTTCCAAGGGTGGAACTTGGTTTTGGTTCGTTCTTTCATTTTTTGTTGGGCGATGTGGTGTGCCTGCTGCGCTTCTTTTCTGGCATTGTCCAAATGGGTCAGTCTCTGCTCTAGTGCAGGGAGAAAGGTTGTTCCGATGGCGGGGTAAGCCCTGGGTTCGTATCCCATCATCAGGACAAAAGGGGTCTGGGCGGTGACCAAGTGGGTAGCGGCGTTGTGAGAGAATTCTGCCATGGGGAGGAGGGAAGCCCAGATAGAGGGGTTCCCTTTACAGAATAATCTTAGGTACGTTTCTAGTTCCTGGTTAACACGTTCGGTCTCACCGTCAGTCTGTGGGTGGTAGGCGGTTGATAACGCTAGGTCATACTCCAGGAGTCTCGCCAGTTCTCTGGCAAAAGCTGAGGCGAATTGGGGGCCTCGGTCAGAAATGCATCGTTGGTGTAGGCCAAAACGGGGAAACACTCATTCAAAAAATAATTGTGCGACCCCGTTTGCGTCAATATCCGAGGTACAGGGGCAAAGAACTACCCCCTTCGTAAGGCCATGATTGACCACGACCATGACAGCATCAAAGGTACCCGACCGGGGGAGGCCGGTAATGAGGTCGACCGAAATAGATTCAAAGGGGCGAGTGGCGGTGCTGGGAATGGGGGAAGCCGGCGGTACAGTAGGGTGAGTAATGACCTTGTTGGCTTGGCATTCGGCACATCCGGCAACATAGTGTCGGACGAACATGGGTAAACCCGGCCACCAATAGTCGCGCTGTAACAGGCGTAACAGGCGGAAAGTGCCAGCATGTCCTCCCGCGGCCGAAGTGTGGACAGAGTGTACTAGGTCGTGACGATCGACCTCTGGGACATAGAGACGTCCTTTAAAATACAAGGTCCCATCAGTGAAGTGCCAATCCTGCACAGTTGCACGGGGGAGGAGTGAACATCCGTCCTGCAGGGCGTTGAGGGCGGAGACGACCAAAGGGTCTGTGGGGGAAGAATGGGTGATTTTGTCAACAAGGGCGAGGTCAATGAGAGAGATGAAATGGTCCGAGGGAAGAAGGACAACGTCTTGGTTGTCAAGCGAAGTGTCTACTGCGTCCTTTTGAGATAGTGCATCGGCGGGTCCCATCGAACGCGCGGGTTGGTGGCAAAAGGTAAGGTCAAAATCCTGAAGGAACAGCATCCAGCGGGCCTGGTGTCGGGAGAGTTTGTGTGGCTGTTTAAAGTACGCCAGGTTCTTATGGTCGGTAAGAATGGTAACGGGGTGAGCCGTCCCAGTGAGATAGTGTCGCCATTCTTCCAGGGCACGTATGACCACAAGGAGTTCTCGGTCGTAGATGTCGTAGTTCCGTTCCTCAGGGGAGAATGTCCGGGAGTAATAAGCGCAGGGATGGAGGTCACCATTGACGTCTTTCTGCATAAGGATGGCACCTGCCGCTCCTAGTGAAGTGTTGGTCATAACCCAAAAGGGGTCGGTGGACCGGGGCAGTCGCAACACTGGGGCGCCTAGAAAGGCGTGTTGTAATTGTCGAAACGCGGTTTCGCACTGGGGGGTCCAGGTCCAGGTGTGGTCCTTTTTTGTTAGGTCATGTAGAGGTCGACAAATGGTGGAGAAGTTGGGGATGAATTTTTGATAGAAATTACAGAATCCGATGAAGGATCGTACTGCTTTGACAGACTTGGGGGGTGTCCAATCCCGGATGACCTGTAATTTGATCGGGTCCAGAGTAACCGATCCCGGACGAATTACCATCCCGAGATATTCTACTTCGGATACATTGAAGTGACATTTGCTGAGCTTTAAGTATAGCTGGTGGGCTCTCATCCTTTTGAGCACTTGCAGGGTTTGCGAGTGGTGGAGTTCCTGATCTTGTTTAGTGTGGATCATGAGGTCGTCCATATAAATGATTAGCCACCCTTCAGCAATCATATCTTTGAAGATCTCGTTCATGAGCGCTTGGAATGTGGGTGGTGAGTTACACAATCTGAAGAACATTACCAATGGTTCATATAAACCAAATGGTGTGATGAACACCGCTTTCCATTCATCACCAGGCAAGATACGAACATTGTTATACCCCCATCTGATGTCCATTTTGGTAAAAATGGTAGAATCCCGAAGGCTATCAATAAGATCCAAAATTAAGGGGAGGGGGTAAGCGTTATTTACGGTAGCTGAGTTGAGGTATCGATAATCTTGACAGGGTCATAATCCTCCATCTTTCTTTTGAACAAAGAAGAATGGGGAGGCTTGTGGAGACTTTGAAGGTCGGATTTTTCCTGAGCGAAGATGTTCATCCACGAAATCCTTACAAACTTGTAACTCTTTTGGGTTCAAAGGATACGCTTTAGCCACTTTTGGAGAAAAGTCTGGCCGTAGATCTATAGTGTGGTCGTATGGCCTATTAGGAGGGAGCTTGCCATTTCTGGGCTCTTCGAAGACATCTTTGTATTGGGAGTATCGTGGAGGTAACTCCGTGGTTGGCTGGTTAGACTTCTGGGCGAGCTCGGTGGACAGGGTCACTTTGGATAGAGTTTCATTCGCGAGATATCGAAGAAGGTATTGATAATCGATATCGCGATCTGGGGGTTTCCTAGTATTGGAAAGTTCGATTTTTCCAGTGGCCCAGTCGATCTTTGGATTGGCCTTTCTTAACCAGTTTATTCCTAGAATCACTTTTTCTTTTCTGCAGTCCAGGACGAGGAAGGTCATTTGTTGTGAGTATCCTTCCAATTGGAGGGTTATTGTTACTGTACTGCGGATCATTCCATTTTTGTTTAAAGATCCATCTACGTTATGTGCTAGAATGGGTTTGGGCAAGCGCTTTGTTTTCCATCCTTGTTTTTGGACCAAGAACTTGCTAAGGAAGCTTCCAGTGGCTCCGCTGTCTACTAGTGTGGAAGTTTCGATGGGTTTTAGGTTTGCGCCTTGGTACAAGAGAACAGGGAGTTTGATTGCTTGAGCTTGTGTACCAGTTACAAATACAGGCGCTAGGGATAGGGGAGGAGAAGCCATCGTTTCTTCCCTCCCTTTCAAAAATCCTGATCCATTGTGATCATGCGGATCTCTTCATCCTCAGTAGTACAAACTTTGAGGATCCGAAGTAGCTCCTCTCGTGGTAAACTTGACCCTTGGATAAAGGTTGCCAATGCATCAGTTTCAGTAGTGGCGACAGTGTTTACTTTCTGAGGGGGTTTTCGCCAATTCCTGGAGTTTCCTGCTCCCTTCCTATGGTTGGAGGACCTACACCCAGTTTGGTGGCACATGAAACATTTGTTGTTTCGCATATGTTCGGCTCTTTCTACCGGAGAGAGCTTGACGAAATCGATATCCATGGTGTTCGGATCTTTCTCCATGTGGCGTGTTCCTCCTCCGTGCGGCATAGGGATGTAGTCCCTTCTTCCTCTTAACTGTGTAAGCCGTATTATGTTTTCATTGAAAACATGGGCCTTGCTGACCCAGTCTTTCCAACCGTGTTACGCTTGGCCTGGGTAGGGACGAGCGTAGACCTAGTGGGACGATGGTCGCTCCTAGATGAGCGCGAAGGACGTTATCCTAAGGGTCTTCCTTAGGAGGCGAGGATGAAGGCGGCCGAGGGTCTTCCTATGGCGACGAGGTGACTGCCGGGCTAGCTGTGCTAGTCGGTGGACGAGGAGCTCAAGGCTTGGGAGCGAGGAGCGAACAAGGTAGTTTGCCAGGTAAGTCTAGCTTAGGGTACATGGCTAGACGACTGGGGTTTATATACCTGTCTGTGATGCGCACAGACCACTACCATATAAAGGGAACAAAGGGAAAGAAGATAAGAAGTCCGAGTTGAATCGGACGGAGGCGTAAGCCAGAATGACCAACGGGTCGAAAGGGTAAGGGAAGTCCGAGATGGATCGGACTATGAGTAAAGGGTAATGACAAAAGATCCGATGGGTCGGATCGTGAAGTAATCGTTAATGACAAACGATCCGGCAAGTCAGATCGAGGGATAAGCGAAGAACGGTCAAGAATGAAGAAAGAAAAGGGGTGAATCATAACAAACCGGTAGGTTGGGGGTTAACGGTGGCCATCATATTGGCAAGTCGATGATCTACCCCTCTTCTAAGGGTGTCAATCAAGATTTCATCATACCCTGTTTTGAGACCACTTTTGGCTGCTTTTAGGTGGAAAGTGGCGGTATATGCATCAAAGCTCCCTCTCTTTTCTTTCTGCGGGAGCGACCTCTCTCTTTCATTGGGGAAGTCAGATTGCTTCATTTCATAGAGGTCATTTCTGGCTCGTTCCTTTAGCCCAATCGGGACGAAGGTATTGTTAAAGTCTTCTTTGAACAAATCCCATGTATAGAGGGGAATTTTCGGGTAGAGACTTTCTGCGAAAACTGCCCCTCTTCCTTTGCTCATCTTGTTGAGGCAGGTGGCCATCTTGACATCATCCTGATAGTAGATGTGTCGGTTCATA
>JBBPTA010000556.1:0-12501 GCA_038093915.1 Boletellus aff. emodensis | reverse complement strand
GGGCGTGCAGAGCCACACCGCTTGAAGTCCACGGGATCGCAAGGATGCCCAAGAGTTGCGAAGACAAGGTCCGTCGTGCTTGTGCCATAATGCGTGGGTCATTGATGTTATGTTAGGGTCATGGGGTCGTCGTCGGTCGATGGGAGGTCGATGAGCATGAACCAGATTGTGGCACTTATTGGAAGTCGTACAAGGACAAGGAAAGCCATCTGCTGTGCCAGTCTGACGTCGTTCTGGTATGCTAACAGCTGACACAGGGTTGCACCTCGAACGGATCAGGAAAGAGGGTAAGCTCTCCTACTGAACACTATGGCTTCTAAGCGATCCTGGTATCAGCGCATCGAACATTACTTGGAGAATCTCCCGACGGGCGGCGACTGGCGGGAGTTTTGTGCCACGACGCCGGTTCATTTCCATGGAATGGAGTTTTCAGGCGCCCAAGAATGCTTCCAATACGTACGTGTGATTCTGTGTAACTTGGACATCTCTAATAATCTGTGCGCTGACAGAAATTGGGAACGTATGGTCTGTGGGAGATTGACGATAACAACTGCTGAAGGAATCACTGCATCTTCGATGGTCCTTGCATCACTTGTACTAGTATTCATGCAAATTTTAGTGTTGATCGCTGTTACAGGTACCGCGTGTTCATCCAGCGCGACTCTGCTGCGCGCGAGGCCCATAACCCCACAGCCTCTCCCGATAGGTAGGGTCTGCCATAAGCTGATGCAATCATTGCTGCCGACCACTGGCACTTTGACCGACACTCCTTCACGAGCTCGAGTGTTGCAGCGCACGCATTCATATCCTGCAGGACGACTTACTTGGGACGAGAGCATACCGATCGACATCATCGATAGCGTTCTCGTCACATCATAGTCCGCCTCACTGTGTTGCTGGGGTTCAACTTCAACGCGGCCTGTTGGGAGTAAACCCTTTTCTCACTCATCTACCTTCTCAAAGTGTAGGTCATGGCTTGTTTGTCTGAACCCGGTTTCCGAGTTTATTGACAATTGGATGGGACAACTCAAGGTCAACTATGATGGTGAAACTCAACACCTGTCTGGTCAATTATGGCACAACTGGTAGGTGAAGGTTGTTTCTAGAGTTTCAGATGGTTTGTATGCATCTGAAAGAATAGTCCTGTGCTTCCACATCCACTGTATCCTGGCCCCTGGGATTCCAACATTCCTGAACAATGAAACCTCTGGTCCTCTGGAGTTTCATCAATGACAATGACTCATCATGGTTGTGAATTTGCATCACTGAATCATTCTTGCTGATGTGTCCCTCCCTTTTATTTCTATTCCTTTCTTCCATTCCATTCTTTTTTTTTCTATTATTAAAAAAACACCTAGGGCTCTGAATTGATTTGCATGAATGAAAATGCATGTTTCCATTGCACTCCTGATATCTACTGTCACAATTGGCCTCTGTATGTTCATGATGCTTCTTATGTACTGCAACAATCCTATTAGTACTGACCCTCAAGTATGTCATTGGATCCATGAAGGGGGCAAGGAGCTACTCAAGCATGAGAAACATGCTGCCAATCAGGAGGTTGTGAAAGTTTAATGGGCATGGGAGGATGAGTGACATGTGATACTCCTAGGCAAGTGGGAACAAGAGTGTGCCCAGCAAGACAAGGGTAGGTCTAGGGGGAGGAGCAGTCTTGGCACAAGTGGACAGAGATGGAGCAATATGAAAATGAATGCAGAGAACTTGAGCAAAGAAGGTGGCAGCATGAGGTGGAAGGCCATGAGCAAGCCAAGGAGGTGTGCAAGTACACCACCTGAAGTCCATGGGGTGTCATATTTTCCCAAGAGTTGTGAAGATAAGGTATGATGTCATGAACCAGATTGCAACACCTATTGGAAGTGGTTCAAGGACAAGGAAAGCCATCTCTTGCTATATCAGTCTAGTGTCACTCTGGCATGCTAACAGCTGACTGAGCTGACACAGGGCTGTACCACAAACAGATCAGGAAAGAGGATAAGCACTTCTACTGTTACGATTCACCCCTTTTCTTTCTTTGTGCTTACCATTCTTCGCTTATCCCTTGATCCAACTCACCAGTGTTATGATTTGTTCTCCTTACTCGCATGTCTTTTTCCTTTCCATCTGTTGTCCTCGCCGCTCTCCTATCTTCGGTATGCTTTACTACGATTATGAACATTTCTTCATCGTCGCGGGTTTACCTATGACTTACATTTGTTCTCTTTAGTCATACTTGCTCACTCGTTGTCCGATCCAACTCGGACTCTTTACATATCTTCGACCCTAGGGAGTCATTCTCGCTTACACCACGTCCGATTCAACCCGGACTTTGTCATTACTTTTACGATAGTTCTATTGCCTTCTTTATGATTCCATGCTGCACATTCCTTCGTATATAAGGACAATCCCTCCTGTACTTCTCCTCATTCTCGATCTGCGCAATCTAGCATACTCTTGAGTCCTCTCTAGTCCACTTCCCAAGTGGAACCCTTAGTCCTCCTAGTCCCTCAGTCCGCTCTCGAGCGTGGTCTTAGTCCTCAGTCCTTCAGTACGCTCTCGAGTGTTCAATCTCTTTAGCTGTTCTCTTGAACGTGGAACCTTCGAACCTCTTCAGCTGAGTTGTACCTCTTCGTGAGTGTCCTGCCATCGAGCTTTAGTCCGATCCCTCGAGGTACGCCCCGCGTAACAGCCGGATCATTTGTCATTCATGCTTACTCCATGATCTGACCCATTGGATCTTTTATCATTCCCTATTACTCATGGTCTGATCCATCTCGGACTTCTTTTACTCCTTTTGACCTATTGGTCATTCTGGCTTACACCTCCATCCGATTCAACTCGGACTTCTTATCTTCTTTTCCTTTGTCTTCCTTATACAGTAGCTGGTCTGTGTGTACCACAGATAGGTATATAAACCCCAGTCGTCTAGCCATGTACCCTAAGCTAGACTTACCTGGCAACTACCTTGTTTGCTCCTTGCTCCCAAGCCCTGAGCTCCTTTGTCCACCAGCTAGCACTCCTAGACCGGCAGTACCCTTGTCCACCAGCTAGTATCCCTAGACCAGCAGTACCCTTGTCCACCAGCTAGTATCCCTAGACCAGCAGTATTGTCGCCATAGGAAGACCCTTGGCCGCCCTCGTCCCTTGTCTCCTAAGGAAGACTCTTAGGATAATGTCATTTGTGCTCATCTAGGAGTGACCATCGTCTCGCTAGGTCTACGCTCGTCCCTACCTGGGCCAAGTGTAACAAAAGTCTAGCTTAACACTTAGAGCTACCATCATTGTAAGCTCACCACCATTTTGCAACCACCGAACTCCAAGTGCTGGTGGAGATCCACTCCTGATCCCATCGACTCTGAGCCTGAAGAGGAATCAGAACCCTCTTCCGACACTGACAAAGAACTTCCTACTCTAGAAGAGCAGGAAGCTGCCCTTGATCTTGCTCATCAGCTATCTGCTGAGCTCGTCCTCCCTCACGTCCCCACTCCCCCATCGCCTCCAACCGTCATCTCCCCCATTTTCCCCACCCCTCACACCAGTTTCAGAATGCCCACCACCCCCTCCACCTCTGCTCTCCCCTCCGCACCTGCTCCTGCCCCCATCGTCACACCACCCCCCGTTAAACCCACCGAGCTACACATTGGTGTCTCCAAGGCCTATGACGGCTCCCCAGACTGAGCCAAGGCATGGCTCCACACAGTGCAGTTCTACCTGTTGGTGAACTGTGACATCTACAACATCGACGACAGGTGAATTGCCTTCACCCTGTCATACATGACCAAAGGACCTGCTGCAACCTGGGCAGCAACTTTCCATGCAAAAGCACTCAGCACCGCCACCATCTCCCTGGGCACTTGGCCCAATTTTGTCACCGCATTTACCAAGGCATTCGACCATAAGGATGTAGTCCCTGCCTCCATCGCTTGGCTCACAACCACCTGGATGACCATCAAGGTTGACCCAAAGACCCATAAAAAGGTCTATTCCCCCTCCCTCACTGAATACTCATCAAAGTTCTTCCAACACAAAGACATAGCCAATATTACTGAGGACCATGTCCTCATTGGTTACTATTCTGCTGGTCTCCCCCCTTCCCTCATGCACTGTATTATGTCTATGGATACAATCCCCACTACCCTTGAAGGGTGGGATGCCAAGGCCTTCCACTTCTACCAGAACTGGAAGTGCACCAATGAGATCGCTGATCAAAGTGCAAGACCTTATAAAGCACCCACATATACCCCCGCTCCCACCCACACCACCAAGGACCCTGACGCCATGGAAGTTGATGCCATCTACACCACCCCCAAGTTAACCCCCGAAGAACGACAACACTGCATCAAGAAGTGACTCTGCTTCCGATGCAGGAAGCCTGGACATGGCAGCCATAGCTGCCTGAACTACCCTGCCACCCCTGCCATCACCGAGACAAAGAAGACTTCTGAACGAAAAGTTCAGAAAGTGGAAGAAGACCCTGAGACTCCCTCCCTCATTGAGTTGGAGTCAGATGATGAAGAAACCAGAGTCCAGAAGGTTTCCCTTCTTGGACAGGATTTTTAACACAGAGGCCTCTGTCGACGTGAGCCCCCTCCAAGTCCCTTAGTGTGCCTCCTCTTGTACCATCTACTTTGAAGAAATCTATTCGCATCCCCATCTCGCTAGTAGAACCATTGTGTACCCTCAAAGCCATTGAAACCCCTGCCCTTGTTGATAGTGGCACAGATGTCAATTGCCTTGACTGGCAATTTGCTCGCAAACATTGAATTCCTCTGACTCAGCTCGAGAAGCCGATCCCTGTGTGAAATGTGGACCAAACCACGAACAAGAATGGTGATATCAAATTCACCACAGAACTCTACATCCACATTAGCGGAATCCTCCATCATACCACCTTCCACATTCTTCATTGTGGGAAGGAGAATGTCATTCTTGGCATGCCCTGGCTTAAAATCGCAGATCCAACCATCAGCTGGAAGGATCGGACCCTAGCCATCCCCATCTCATTCAATCAAACCATGGAGCTTAATGCTCAATACACTGCCAATGAACTTCGACATGTGAATAAGCTTTGCTCGAAGAAAACCCCTATTGCCACCCTGAAACCCATATGTCATGTCGATGTAGATGAAGTCTGGGACAAGAAGTTCTATGACTACCTCAATTACCGTACCCTGCACCTCTATGTCGAACAATCAGTCGAGCTCCTCAGCATCAACTGCATGGTAAGGAAGGGAACTCGATACTTCCTTAACCAAGGAAAACCCAAGAAAGCAAGGCTCTGTGCCAAGCTTACCACCGCCACTGAGCTTGCCATGCAGGCAGAGCTCTCGAAACCCAAGGAAACTCTCCCCTCGGAGTATGTTGCATTCTCCGACGTCTTCACTAAAGAAGCTGCAGACCACACCCCTCCTGCCCACCCCTATGACCACGCCATCACCCTAGATGAATCCTTCATTCCCAAAGTGGGAAAACTTTATCCTCCGACTCCCAAGGAAAAGAAAGCCACTGAGGACTTCTTAGAAGAGAACCTCAAAGCTGGAAAGATCTGTCCTTCAAACTCCCCCCAAGCATCTCCCTTCTTCTTCGTGAAAAAGAAGGATGGTGGTCTTCGCCCCTGCCAAGACTACCGTTATCTCAATGAACACACCGTTTGAGATGCCTACCCTCTCCCCCTCATCTCCAACCTTGTAGACAAACTCCAAGGAGCAAACCTCTTCATGAAGTTCAACATCCGATGGGGTTACAACAACATCTGAATCAAGGATGATGACCGATGGAAGGCTGCTTTCATCACACACAAGGGGCTATTCAAGCCCACGGTAATGTTCTTTGGACTTACCAACTCCCCTGCCATGTTTCAGCGATTCATGAACGATTCTTTTAGAGACATGATCATAGAAGGATGGCTTGTCATCTATATGGACGACCTCCTTATTTTCTCCCCTGATGCCAAGACCCACAAAGAATGAACCAAACATGTTCTTAGCCGCATGCAAGAACTTGATCTTCATCTGAAGATCTCCAAGTGCAAGTTCACCACAGATTCCGTGGAATACCTTGGCATGATTGTCAAACCTGGTCAACTGGCCATGGACCCTGTGAGACTCACTGGTATTGCTGACTGGCCTGTTCTCCAGAAGTTGAAGGATGTTCGCTCCTTCTTAGGCTTTGCCAATTTCTATTGGAGGATTACTCCGCCATCACTCACCCCCTCATTAACATGACCAAGAAGAGCTTGGCCTGGAACTGGACCTCCCAGTGCCAGGATGCCTTTGATGCCCTTAAAAGGGTATTCCTCTTGAAGCCAATGCTTCACCTTCCTGACCACAGTTGTCTCTTCACCATTGCCACCAATGCTTCCAAGCATGCCATGGGTGGCGTCCTTCTTCAAACTGACACCAATGGGGATTGGCATCCCTGTTTGTACCTCTCTCAGTCGTTCTCCTCCACTGAACAAAGCTATGACATCTATGACCGCGAACTCCTTGCAGTCATCTGTGGACTTAAGGCCTGAAGACACTATCTCCATGGATCTCCCTTTCCCATCCAGGTCTTCATGGATCATAAGAACCTGATGTACTTCCGTCAACCCCGCCAAGCCTGTTGGCTTCTTGATCTTGCCGACTTCAATCTCAAGATGATCCATGTTCCCGGAAAACTCCTTTCTGCCCCCAACGCCCTCTCTTGCTGCCCGGATCTTATCCCAGATAATGATTCTGACAATGCTGACACCACCCTCCTCCCACAATCAATGTTCGTCAATCTTATTGATACTGAACTGTCACAGAAGCTTGCCGCTTCCTCCTCCTTGGACCCTTTGGTCCTTGATGCCATCTGTGCACTTGATGAGGAAGTACCCCTCAAGTTCCACTCCCAACTCTCTGACTGGCATTACGATGCTGGTGTCCTAACTTACCAAGGACGTGTCTATGTCCCCCCCGACTCCAACCTCCACCACACCATCATCTCCCGGTCACATGACCACACCTCTGCTGGCCACCCTGGTTATTTGAAAGCATGCCAACTCATCGCCATCAAGTTCTGGTGGCCAGGCCTCGCCCAATTCATCCAACAGTATGTCGAAGGCTGTTGTTACCAACAATCTAGAGGTGGGACATTATCTCTTCTTCTGCGAGCCACTTGGATTACACCTTTCTCTTTGCTCTGTTTCTTCTGCTCCTTCTGTTTCCCCATGCCCTCATATTGAGTACCTAGATGATGTCACCTATCCGGCATTCCCCTTTTACCTGCCGGATGGATCTCCCTTCATATGATCCACTGTTTACGGTTCTGGATTCCCACGTTCCTCTTTTGGCGATACACTTCCCCTATCTTCGGAAGCATCATCTCCCACAGCCGTATCTCTTACTATGTCTGTGTTTCCCCCACGTTTCCCCATCAGGTATCTCCTTATTAGCAAGGTACAGCTCTACCCAAGTATTTATTCACGCATGTACCACTAGTAGCCCTTAGCTAGTTCTATGCAATCTATGCCTAGAATTTAGTTCATCCTCGAGTCCAATTGGATAGAGAGAAAGACCTGCTAAGTTCATGTGTACACATAACAAAAGAACTAGCTCTTCAATCCTGCCCCTGCTACAATAGCAGAAGGGTGAGAACCCTGGTAAAAACACATCCTACCGACCCCTGGAGAGTAGTGACGATGATGTCTTCGAAGAAGAAACTCCTCATTATACTCCATCCCCTTCCCCCCAACCTAGAAGGATTGCCAGAGGAAGTGTACCCCCAACAAACCCACTCTTCAGCCAAAGAAGAAGAAGGACTTCAGCAACCCCGGAATACACCACTAGACCAACACAACTACTTGCTCCTGTAGCCCGAGAACCTTCTGGACCTGTTCATAGACCTAACACCCCAGGTACCCCAAATCCAAAACCATGATCCCCCTCTCCAATCCTCTCCCCTCCCCTCCACATAACTGTTATCCCCGACCCAGACATTCTCATGTCCGACCCAAAAGGAAAGAAACAGGCAAAGATCTCTGAGGACGACCCATCCCAGGGGATAGACCCATGGTCCCTGGAAATCAAAGCTGGATTACCAGGTGACTTCTCGGGAGAAGCCACAGATGCATCCCGATGGATAGCAGCTATGGAAGCCTACTTTGTCATGAATCGACACATCTACTACCAAGATGATGTAAAGATGGCTACCTGCCTCAACAAGATGAGCAAAGGAAGAGGGGCAGTCTTTGCAGAAAGCCTATATCCAAAAATCCCTCTCTATACCTGGGATTTGTTTAAAGCTGACTTCAACAGTACTTTCATCCCGATTGGGATAAAGGAAAGAGCCCAAAATGATCTCTACAAGATGAAGCAATCCGACTTCCCTGACAAAAGAGAGAAGTCTCTCCCACATAGAGAAAAAAGGGGAAGTTTCGATGCGTACACTGCTACCTTCCATCTAAAGGCAGCAAAAAGCGGCCTGGAAACAGGATATGATGAGATCCTGATTGACACCCTCAAAAGAGGAGTGGACCACCAGCTTGCCAACATGATGGCAACCGTCAATCCCCAACCCACATCCTGGAAAGACTGGGTTAGTAAAGCTCATGTCTTTAATGAGAACATAATCCGGCTTAAGCAGCTGAGAGGAAGGAGAGACTACATTCCTATGCCACATGGAGGAGGAACCTGTCACATGGAAAGGGATCCAAACACCATGGATATTGACTTCGTCAAACTCTCCCCAGTAGAAAGGGTGGAACATATGAGAAATAACAAATGCTTCATATGCCATCGCACCGGATGCAGATCCTCCAACCACAAGAAAGGAACAGGAAGTCCTCAAAACTGGCGCAAACCCCCCCCGAAAACCCATACCGTTGCCACAACTGAAACTGATGCCCTAGCAACTTTCATCCAGGGATCAGATCTACCCTGAGATGAATTACTTTGTATCCTCAAAGTTTGCACTACTGAAGAAGAAGAAATCCGTATGATCAAAATGGATCAGGATTTTTAGTTGGGAGGGAAGAAACGATGGCTTCTCCTCCCCTATCTTTAGCGCCTGTATTTGTAACTGGTACCAAGGCCCAAGCAATAAAACTCCCCATTCTATTGTACCAGGGCACAGGCAGAAATACCATTGAAACCTCCACACTAGTTGACAGCGGAGCCACTGGAAGTTTCCTCAGCAAGTTTCCAGTCCAAACTTATGGTTGGAAAACAAAATGTTTGCCAAAACCTATCCTCACACACAATGTTAACGGATCTCTAAATAAGAACGGGATGATCTGTAGCACAGTCACAATAACCCTGCACATCGGAGGATACTCACAACAAATGACTTTTCTCATATTGGATTGCAGGAAAGAAAAAGTCATCCTCGGAATAAATTGGCTGCAGAAAGCGAACCCAAAGATCAATTGGTCTACCAGAAAAGTGGAATTACCAGACACCCAAGAAATGTCCACATCCAACAGAACAGAATATCGGTACCTCCTGAGGTATCTCACGGAGGAGACTCTGTCGAAAGTAACCTTATCCACCGAGTTAGCCCAGAAGTCCAATCAACCAACCACGGAATTACCAACTAGGTACTCCTCGTACAAAGACATCTTCAATGAACCTAAGGAAGGAGAACTCCCACCAAACTGACTGTATGACCATGTGATTGACCTAAAACCCGACTTCTCCCCCAGAGTGGCTAAAACCTACCCTTTAAACCCAAAAGAACAACAAGTCTGCAAAGATTTCATGGACGAACATCTCCGCTCTGGAAAAATTTGACCATCAAAATCCCCACAAGCTTCCCTGTTCTTCTTCGTACAGAAGAAAGATGGTGGACTATGACCTTGCCAGGATTACCAATATCTCAACTCAGCAACCATGAAGAACACTTACCCTCTCCCCTTGATCTCCAAACTCATTGATTGTCTACGCAATTCTACCATTTTTACTAAGATGGATATTAGGTGGGGTTACAACAATGTTCACATCCTCCCTGGTGATGAATGGAAAGCTGCGTTCAACATGCCATTTGGGTTATACAAACTGCTAGTCATGTTCTTTGGGTTATGCAACTCCCCACCCACCTTTCAGGCACTAATGAATGACATCTTTAAGGATATGATAGCAGAGGGATGGCTCATCATCTACATGGATGACCTGATGATCCACACCCAAGACAATCAGGAACTCCACCACATACGGACAATGTGTGTACTTCAGTGCATGAGGGAACATCAACTATACCTCAAGCTCAGCAAATGCCATTTTAACATCTCCAAAGTGGAATATTTGGGGATGATTGTTTGCCCTGGTTCAATCACCCTCGACCCCATTAAACTACAGGCCATCAAGGACTGGATGCCGCCCAAGTCTGTGAAAGCAGTTCGATCTTTCATTGGCTTTTGTAACTTTTACCAGAAGTTCATCCCGAATTTCTTGGCAATTTGCTGACTGTTACACGATCTGACAAAGAAAGATCACACCTGGACCTGGACTCCCAGCTGTGAGTCGGCCTTCTGACAATTGCAGCAGGTGTTCTTGGCCGCCCCTGTGTTGCAACTCCCCTGATCCACTGACCCCTTTTGGGTAATGACCAACACATCCCTGGGGGTGGCTGGAGCAGTTCTGATGCAAAAAGATGTCAATGGTGACCTCCACCCATGTGGTTATTATTCCAGGACCTTTTCCCCGGAAGAGAGGAACTACGACATCTATGACTGAGAGCTCTTGGCGGTTATCTGTGCCTTGGAGGAATGGTGACATTACCTCACCAGGACCACTCACCCTGTCACCATCCTAACTGACCACAAGAACCTGGCTTATTTTAAACAACTGCATAAGCTTTCTCGGCAGCAGGCCAGATGGATGTTATTCTTGCAGGACTTTGACCTGTCGTTTTGTCATCAACCAGCACAGTCGATGGGACCTGCTGATGCTCTATCACGAAAGGATGAAGTAGACACTTCACTCGACAACCATGACATCACCCTACTCCCTGCTGATCATTTCATCTCTCTCATTGACCTAGCCCTCGTGGATAAAATCACGCGCTCGTCCCCTGCTGACCCGTTAGTTGTCTCAGCCCTGATGGCATTACAGGATGGACGATCACTCCTTCCTTGTTCTTCAGTGCAGGATTGGCATTTTACTGATGACACCTTGTACTTTAAAGGTTGTTTGTACGTCCCTGAAGCCACCCAGCATGACTTGGTCCACGCTATCCACACTTCCAAGGCTGGCAGGCACGCCGGCACTTTCTGCCTGTTACACTTGCTGCAGCGTGACTATTGGTGGCCGGGTTTACCCACGTTCGTCCGGCGTTACATTGCTGGGTGTGCTGATTGTCAGTCACATAAAGTGATTACCCACCCTGTAGTACCTCCGGCTTCTCCACTTGTCAGCGCCACCACCCGCCCCTTTGAATCTATTTCGGTCGATCTCATAACCGGCCTGCCCCTCTTGGGTGCCTATGATGCTGTCATGGTCATGGTCAATCATGGCCTTATGAAGGGGGTCATTTTCTGCCCCTGTACTTCGAATATCGATGCAAACGGGGTCACCCAATTATTTTTCGAACGAGTATTCCCCAGATTCGGTCTACATCAATGATGCATTTCTGACAGGGGTCCCCAATTCACCTCTGCCTTTGCCAGGGAACTGGCAAGATTATTGAATTACGACCTTGCACTGTCCACAGCCTACCACCCACAAACTGATGGCGAGACAGAACGCATCAACCAAGAACTGGAAACATACCTCTGGCTCTTCTGTAAGGGAAACCCCACTGTTTGGGCCTCCCTCCTTCCCATGGCAGAATTCTCCCATAACGCGGCAACCCACTCGGTCACCACCCAGTCTCCTTTTGCACTAATGATGGGCTATGAATCCAGGGCATACCCAGCCATTGGAACAACATTCCTCCCAGCATTAGAGCAGAGACTGACCTGTTTGGATAATGCCTGAAAGGAAGCGCAGCAGGCACATCATATTGCCCAACAAAAAATGACAGAATGAATATGGACCAAGTTTCGGCCTTGGAAGATAGGTGATAAGGTGTGGCTGGACAATCGAAACCTCAAGCTTTGGTACACCTCTCGAAAATTAGCACCCCGAAGAGAGGGTCCTTTTGAAATCCTACAAGTCATCTCATCCACCACGTACAAGCTTAAACTTCCCCCTACTTGGAAAATCCACCCAGTATTCCATGCCAACTTATTAACCCTGTACAAAGAAACTGCGGAGCACAGCCCCAATTTCCTCAACCCACCTCCAGAACATATAGATGACGAAGAGTGTTACAAAGTAGATCAAATCCTCAGTTATCGAGGTACTGGAGGAAAAAGGCAGTATCTGATCCAATGGAAGGGTTACTCATCCGCAGAAAACACCTGGGAGCCAGAACAGAACCTCATAGGTGTTGAAGATATCTTATCTTATCTTCTTATCTTATCTTATCTCGGAGATCATCCTTATCATTCATCTAATCTTTTAGATAATCAATTGATTATGATCTACCATGACACAAGATCTA